>JAIUJO010000185.1:15000-250000 GCA_023846275.1 Vanilla planifolia
TTCATCTTCTTCTCCTCCTACTTCTTCTTCTTTTTCTCCTTCTTCTTCTTCCTCTTCTTCTCCTTCTTCTTCTCCTTGTTTTTCTTCTTCTTCTTTTTCTTCTTCTTCATCTTCTTCTCCTTGTTGTTCTTCCTCCTCTTCTTCTTCATCCACTTTTTCTTCTTCTCCAACTTCTTCTTTTTCTTCTTCTTCTTCTTCTTCTTCGTCTTCTTCCTATTCTTCTTCTTCTTCTTCTTCTCCTTCTTCTTCTTCTTCTTCTTCCTTTTGTTCTTCTTGTTGTTGTTCTTCTTCTAAATATTCTTCTTCTTCTGCTTCCTCTTCTTCTTCTTCTTCTTCTTCTTCTTCATCCTCTACTACTTCTTCTTCTTCTTCTTCTTCTCCTTCTTCTCCTTCTTCTTCTTCTTCTTTTCTTCTTCTTCTTCTTGTTATTCTTCATCTTCTTCTCTTTCTTCTCTTTCTTATGTTTCTTTTCTTCCTTCTTTTTCTTTTTCTTGTTCTTCTTTTTCTTCTGCATGTTCTTCTTCTTCTCCTTCTTCTTCCTCTTCTTCTTGTTCCTCCTACTCCTCTTTTTCTTCTTCTTCTTCTTCTTCTTCTTCTTGTTCTTCTTCTTCTACTTCTTCTCTTTCTCCATCTTCTTCTCTTGTTCCTTCGTTTTCTTCTTCTTCTTCTTCCTCTTTTTCTTATGCTTCTTCTTCTTCTTCTTCTTCTTAATCTCCAACTCCTTCTTAATCTTCATCCTCTTCTTCTTCTTCTTCATCTTCTTGTTCTCTCTCTAATTCTCCTTCTTCTTCTTCTTACTCTTCTTCTTCTTTTTCTTCTTCTTCTTCTCCTTCTTCTTTTTCTTGTTCTTGCTCTTCTTCTTCTACTTCTTCGACTTCTTTTTCTCCTTCTTCTTATGCTTTTCTCCTTCTTCTTCTTCTTTTTCTCTTTCTTCTACCTATTATTTTTACTATTATTCTTGTTCTTCCTCTTCTTCTCCTTCTCCTTCTTCTTTTTCTTCTTCTTCTTCATCATCAACTTCTTCTTATTCTTCTTGTACATTTTTATCAACATTATCTTCTTCTTCTTCTTCTTCTTCTTCTTCTTCCTCTTCTTCTACTTCTTCTTCCTCTTCAACTTTTTCTTGTTCTGCTTCTACTCCTTTTTCTACTTTTTTTCTTCCCCAATGCCATCTTTTTCTACATCTTCTTCCACTTCTTCTTCTTCTTCTTCTTCTTATTCTTCTTCTTTTTCCACTCCTTCTCCTTCTTCTTTTTCTTCTTCTTCTTCTTCTAATTCTTCCACTTCTACTTCTTCTTTTCTTCTTCTTCTTCTTCTTCTTCTCCCACTTATTCTTATTCTTCTTCTTTTACTTCTCCTTCTTCTTCTTCTTCTTCTTCTTCTTCTTCCTCTTCTTCTTCCTCTTCTTCTTCTTCTTCATCTTCTTCTCCTTTTACTTCTTGTTGTTGTTCTTCTTCTTCTTCTTCCTCCTCCTCTTGTTCTTGTTCTTCTTCTTTTTCTTCATCTTCTTTTTCTTCTTTCCTCTTCTTCTTCTTCTTCTTCTTCTTCCTATTCTTCTTTTACTTCTTCTTCTTCTTCATCGTCTTCTTCTCATTCTTCATATTTTTCTCTTTCTTCTTTTTCTTCTTCTTCTACTTCCAATTCTTTTCTTCTTCTTCTTCTTCAATAGCATCATCATCATCTTCTTCTTCTTCTTCTTCTCTTTCACATTCTTCTTTCTCTTGTCCTTCTTTTTCTCTACCTTTTCTTCTTCCTCTTGTTCTTTTTCTTCTTTTTCTTCCTCTTCTTCAACTTCTTCTTCTTCTTCTTCATGATCATCATTTTCTTCTTCTTCTTCTCTTTCTTCTTCTTCTTCTGCTTCTTTTTCTTCTTGTTCTTCTTCTTCCCCTTCTTCTTCTACTTCTTCTTCTTTTCCTTCTTCTCATTCTTCTTCTTCTTCTTCTTCCTCTTCTTGTTCTTCTTCTTCATCATGATCTTCCTCTTCTTCCTCTTCATTATTCTCTTCTTCTTCTTCTTCTTCTTCATTTTCCACTTCTTCTTCATCTTCCTCTTCTTCTTCCTCTTCGTCTTCCTCTTCTTCATCATCATCTTCTTCTTCTTTTTCTTCTTCTTCGTGTTTTTCTTCTTATTGTTCTTCATCTTCTTCTCTTATTTTTTCTACTTCTTCTTCTTCTTCTTCTTCTCCTCCTCCTCCTCCTCCTCTTCCTCCTTCTTCTTCTCCTTCTCCTTCTTAATCCTCTTCTTCTTCTTCTTCTTCTTCTTCATCTTCTACTGCTTCTTCTCCTTTCTCTTCTTGTTCTCCTTCTTCATCACCTTCTTCTTCTTTTATTTCTACTGCTTCTTTTCTTCTACTTCCTTTTCTTCATTTTCTTCTCCTTCTTCTTCTTCTTTTTCTTCTTCTCCCTTTCCCATTCTTCTTCCTCTTCTTTATATTCTTCTTCTTCTCCTCCTCCTTCTTCTTCTACTTATTTTTCTTTCTCTTTTTCTACCGCTTCTACTCCTTCTTCTTCTTCTTCTTGTTCCTCTTCTTCTTTTTCACCTTCTTCAAGTTCTTCTTCTTCTTCTTCTTTGTCTTCCTCTTCCTCTTCTTCTTTTTTTGTCTATTTCTTCTTGTTCTCATCCTCTTTCTTCTTCTTCCTCTTCTACTTTTTCTTCTTCTTCTTCTCTTACTTCATCTTCTTTTCCATCTACTTCTAATCATTTTTCTGCTCCTTCTTCTTCTTCTTCTCCTTCTCTTTCTCCTTCTCGTACTCTTTCTTTCTCTTCTTCCTCTTCTTCTTCTTTTTCTTCTTCTACTCCTTCTTCTACTTCTTCCTTTCCTTATACTTCTTTTTCTTATTCTTCTTCTTCGCCTTCCCCTTCTTCTTCATTGACTTCCTCTTGTCCAACTTCTTCTTCTTCATCTTCTTCTTCTTTTTCTTCATCTTACTCTTTTTCTCCTTCTTTTTCTCCTTCTTCGTCTTCCCCTTCTTCCTCTTGTTCTTATGCTTTATCTCCTCCAACTTTTCCTCTAGTACTTCTACTTCTTCTTCTTCTTCTTCTTTTTCCTCTTCTTCTTTAGCTGCTCCTTCTTCCACTTCTTCTTCTTATTCTTCTTCCTCTTGTTCTTCTTCTTCTTCTTCCTCTCCTTATTCTTCATTTTCTTCTTCTGCAACTTCTTCTCCTTCTTCTTCTTCTTCTCCTCCTCCTCCTCCTCCTGCTTCGCCACATCGTCCTTCTCCACCTTCCTCTTCTTCTCCTTCTTCTTCTTCTTTTTTTCTTTCTTTTCTTCTCGTTTGCTTCTTGTCCTTGTTCTACATCTTTTTCTTCTTCTTCTACCATTGCTTTATCCTCTTCTTATGTCCAACTTAGATCAAACAAATTTCATTAAGTTCATCTCAATAAGAAAACCTAACTAAATATTCATTTGCATAATTTAAAATGATTTATTTTCTAAAATATTTTCACATTTATGAGTTATTTGTCTTCATATCTGATTTGCCAATTAATGATTTCATGCTTGAGTTCCTTAATACCTTAGAATAATACATTTTTATTCAACTTTTATCATTTCTTAAAATATATTTTTTTATTTGGTTATATTATTATTTAATGCTAACACTTGTGTGACTTATAATTTAGTTTGAATTGGTCATACTATATTACGTTAATTAATCTCCTTTTAGCTTTAATCAAGATAAAACAAAAATTAACGGACTAGTCTATGATTTTGAAATGCTCTATAGGAAATTTTGATTTTTACTTGATTTGATGATTGAAGATGTTACATTTGATCTCCGTGGCATCTTAGGATACAACTTTCTCATTCAATTTATCTCATTTCTTAAAAACATTTGCTTCAAATTTGTTATATTACTATGTAATTGTAACTCTGCCCTCATATGACCTTTAAATCAGTTTGAGCTAGTAATATTACTTTGCTTTGATTAGGCATAACTTATTTGTTCTACTACAAATTCCTAATTTTGGATTATAATCAAATGGCCAAGATCATGTCTAACCTCGTTGGTTGGCATTGATTATTTCCATCTTTTGAAATACTTTGTTCTTGAACTATTGACACATATCCCTCAAGTTTGAATTCTATAATCCAAATCATTTTTTAGCATTAATAACTCAAACATTCCAAATCTCATTCAACTTGATGGGATAGTCTAGATATAATCCATTTTGTTCCAATTGTCTAGAACTCATGTACCATTATTATGTTTAATTGATTGACCATAAACTCTTTTGTGAAGATTAAATAACTCCTTTTGATCTTGCCTAATGACTATTTCACTAGCCATTAAATGTTCCAATGTAGGCAGTTCATTAGAGGAATTATCTATGATGTTTAGAAAAGCCTTTTAAGCTATTTGGAAGCAAGCTTTAATATAGCTTTTCATTATTTTCTAAAGTCTATAAGCAAAAAGTTTTTATATTTACCTTACCATTATGAATGAAATGACTAATGAATATTAAAAACATTTTAACATCCCAAAGATGGGTTACATCATATTCTATTTGTGTTAATTTCTCCTTACAACATCTAATGCTTACATCTACTTGAAATTCCAAATAACTCCAACTAAGCTTAGTTCTTCTAAGCTTTCATTTTCTTAATTCTTTGCAAAATTTTTAACTCTTACTCACTTTTTATATTAATAAAAAACTATAAGAAACTTTGTATGTTTTTATTAAAAAAATTTATAACATACTATAGTTTTCTTTTTAACTTTGGTTTGTGAGCATAACCTTTGTGATAGCAACAGATTTGTATGACCTTATAAAAAATTAAGTTGGGGTTGATCTCATAAAAGTTTAGGATATAGTGAACCAATAAAAGCAAGTAAGTTCATGGTGAATAGAAAAAAAACCTCAACTTATAACTCTTTTACTATTGTAGTTTCTTCCCAACCTTCGTTGGTGGTTGGTATAGGATCTAGATTGGACTTAACAACCTCAAAGTTTTACTTTTTTTAATTTTTTTTAAAATAAAAATTCTAAATTAAAACATTTATCAATCATAAGTTTTTAAAAATATAAAATTATTTTTATAATTCTTTTAAAAAATAAATAAAATCCTAAAATTGGTAAAAAGGTTTTTTAACCCATAATTCACCCATTTCTTATGCTATTCAAACACTTAAATTTACTTCAATTGGTACTAGATTTGGTGCCTTGTATAAAGTCAATAAAATCACTAGGGTGATCGTGTGTTTTTGTTCAAAATAACTATATTATTAATTGTAATTATTTATTATTATTTAGTTTCATTAATATTAATTACAATATTATCATGTACTTTGTTATTAAGCTACGTGAGTTTCTTATTATAATTGTTTTATTTACATGTTTAAAGATGACTTCACCTATAGTTTGTAGTTGTTAAACTTCACATGAAGGATTTTTATCTTGTCATCCTTTAATATTTAGGTGTGAAAATTTTTTTATTTGGTAAAATATTTAAAAATTTTATTCAAAAAATTATTAATTATTTGTAACATCTTATTATTCATTTTTCTTGAGGTAATAAAGTTTAGACCTATATTTCGGATGTTTCATATTTGAAAGTAATAAATAAAGAATGTGAATTTGAATTGTCTAAATATATTTAATGTAATCATTCTTGAAAATTAGAGAATGATTATTTAGGAAAAGAAAATTCTATACTTAAAGAAAAGTTTGTGTAATTTTAAAGAAATAAATGATATGAAGTCAAATTATGCTAGTTTATTTTCTCATTCATCTAGTTGTAATGATTCATAGGTACCTTCATATATTGCTTCGTTTAATGATGTGAAAAATAATAGAGTTAAGAAAAATACTTTACATGTTCTTGAACATGTTTTATCATAGAACCACATTGAAAGAAATAATGCATGTTTGCATGACATTTATAGAATATAAAAATTATATACTAATGTGCTCAATACATCTTGTACTCCTTTGCATGGATCTATTTGTTAGCTTAACTCTAATATTCTTTGTAATCATTGTTCTAAATTTGAACATCTTATATTTGATTGCCCAATTAAGAAATCCATAAATTTAAGTGTAATAGATATGAATGGATCCTATGAGAGCCAATTTTAGAAATTTCTTTATAAAGTCATAATATCCACATCCTATCACTATCAAACGAAAGATGGTTTGCATTTCTAAATTTTAAGCTTAGGTTGTTTGTAATGTGTCTCCATATTAGAACACGTATGGAGACAAGCCTTATTTTGTGAGTTTGTGTCACTCACTTGCAAAATGTTTGTGGTTCTTAGATTTTCAGATTAGGTTAAAATGTCAAACTTTTCTAGACTTATATTTTGTATCGATCAATATTGATCATTTAGAACTTATTTTTTAATCAAGTGATAATTTTCATTTAATTATTTTTAACACTCAATGTTTATAAGTTTTAAAAGATGATCAAATGTTATTACTTGTTAGAAGAAAAAAATGAGACTTATGTGATTATGTTTTATTAATTAAAATCTAATGGATTAGAATGTCTTATTACACATTTATGTGAGAATAGTTTATGAAATAAAAGATTAAGTTATGTTGATGTTTTATCGAAAAAAATAAGTGAGATTTAATTGTAGGTACTCCCAAGCCAAAGAAATGTAATTAGGAAATATCTAAATCATGTTATAATGGAATGCAAGTTAAATCTTTCTTTAGACCTAAGTATTAGTTATCCACTTGTGGACTTTTAAACATAATTTATTTTTAATATAAAAGCCTTAAGTTTAGATGGAGAAAATTTGAATTTTTCATTTACATTCTTTTTCTTAAATTTAGTAGATTTAAATTACATAACAATATAAAATATAGCCATAATAGGATTTGTTGAATTGATTAGATAATTACAAAGATAAAACACTTTAAATTAATGGTAATGAATTTTATAAAACATCTCTTATGATTACTAAATTGAATGGAGAATATGAAATTAATTTGAAAGTTTTACTTTGGAGTTCTTGGAAGAGTGTACAATGGAAAAAAGAAAAACAAAAAACTAGGTTACTTATAATATCTACTTATAAATGACATGATAATTACTATATATGGAAAGAGTATATTTTTTTTCATTATTTAAATTTGTTAATTTTTTAATAGAAAGGAGAAAATTGAAAATTTTGTTAATTTGATTTAAGTATTAGATAGATAAAAACATACATGTTGTATTTAATAGGTTAATGACAAAAAAAATTAATGAAAGTAGTGATAAAAAATAAATAAACTAAAATTAGACAAGAAAAAATATGGAGAAGAAATAACTCAACAAATACCTTGACTTTTGTAATAACAAAATTAATTAGAATAAATTAAATGATATGCATAGTTTTCTATAATAGAAATTCATCATAATACATTTGTATTTATCATAAAAAATATCTATTAAAGAAGCCCTTAAGGGTGTGAGTTCATATAATGAATTGCAAGATAGAAAAACTAGAGAATAATTTAGGATAAGAATAAAGTCTTAGAACTAATGGCTAACAATTTATTAAAATTAAATGTCTACACAAGCATAAATTATATCAAAATGAAATAACAATTGGAGACAAGAGTAGTCTTATTGCTAGAAGTATATAATCAACTTCCTAATTATAGGAAATATAACAAAAATGTTTGATTTCACTTTGTTAGAGATTATGTATTATAACATTAACAGGGTGAGAATATATACCTTTAAAGAAATTAGTGGCCAACAAATTCAAAGAACATTTATATTGGTCTAATAAAAATTATACAAATTGAACCTCCCTTTTGATGGTGTTAAAAGGGAGAAATGATCATGGTCTAAATAAAAATTTATAGAATAATGACAAAGTGAGGGGAGTATGTAGCAAAAGAGATCACAAAGTAGGAGGAGAAAATAAATTTCATTTTTAATATCTCTTATTTTTTACAAAATATATACTTCTATTCATTATATTTTCAAAATATTAATATCTTATCACCATCAAATAAGGAAGATTGTTAGGTCACCCTTATGTTTAATGAGAAAAACCTTAAAAATTTTGGATTTTGTTTTAATGGGTTTGTTTAGTATGAAATAGCTTTGTTTGTCAATAACAAGACATAGAGATGAAAGAAAGGAAGCAGGTCATGTCAAATGACTGATCTTGGTCTAAGTGCAGTTTTAAACACAGTTGGAGTAATATGTTTAAAGGGTATCTTAAGATCTAAAATATGACCAACAATCCTATAAGCATTAAAGTGAACTGGTGGTTGAAGTCCTTAAAGCACAAGGGCAGAGCTAACAAAAGTTTGACAAACATTATACACGTGTGAAAGCTTTATATTTTGAAAATTATTTTTCCATTAAGAAATGTGGGACAAACTTCTATCTAGCATTTAGCAAATAAAGAATGAATTATTTCTCACATCCATTCTTTGAAGGAACCATTCTTATTTAATACACAAAAAAGCTCAATCTTCACTTGAAATTAGATGGCTAAGGTTGTGTCTGACTTCATCAAAAGGCTCTATTTATTTTCACCTTTTGAAATAATCTATCCTTAATTTAATAGCATAGATCTCTCTTGTTTGAAACTTGTAATCTAAATATAATCCTTCTTTACCATTGATGAATTGAATATTTCAAATCTTATTTTACTTGATGAATGGCCAAGATCAAGCCTACCTTAATGCAATAATCTAGAACTCATTCATCTTTATAGTGTTTTAACAAAAACTCCTAAATTCTTCTGGGAAGATGGAAAGACTCATGAAGGTCCTACGTAATGGCCATTTAACTAGTAGTTAAATTTGTCGATGTGGGCAGTTTTTCAAATGAATTATCTAAGCCATTTGGAGAGCTTTTAGAGCTACTTCGATGCACCTTATGAAGTAGATTTTCATCAACAATCTAATTGCTATGATTAGCATTTTTCTATAAACACCTAACCATTTTGAAGGAAATGACTAATGAATGTGAATAGAATTTTAACGACTCAAAGAAGGGTTGCATTATATTTTATTTGTGAATGTTTTCCTAGTAATATATGTCTTATGACTATTTAAAATTTCAAATTTTTTCAACTAAGCATAATTCCTCATGCATTTTTCTTTCTAAATTCACATTATAATTTTTATCTCTTTGTGTCATTTAATAGTCATCAATAAGCATATGACACTTTGTATGTTTTTATTAAAATTCTACATACCAATTGAACTTTTATTTTTATTTTTTCTTTTCATAAAAATTATAAATTAATATATCTATAATTCACAATTTTCTTAGGAATTTTTAAAGAATAGAAAAATCTTAAAATTAGCAAAAATATTTTAAACCCATAATTCACCCCCTCCTCTCTTATAGATTTGCACACTTGTTTTTACTACAATTATATAATATTCAAATGAAAGAAAAAATTTATAATTTCTCATAACATATACCAAAATCTTAGATATAAATAATAAAATATATAAAAATAAATATTTAATTTGATAGAGATCATGGAGACTAGCCTCATGACATTTGTTACTTCTTGAATGAACCTTGTTTAGAATTATAGCCAATTAATATAGTGAATAAGCACAAATAATAATGTAGTAGAATAAAATTAATATTTTGAAAAAATGAGATAATTGCATAGGAAAGTTGCATGCTAAGATGCTCAAGAAATCAAGTGAAATATCATCAAACATCAAATGTAGTATGAATCATAATATTTCATAAAGTGTGTATAAACTCTAAAATAAAATAATTAAAAATATAAAATGAATATTTCATTAGATAAAACTCAAAAAGATGACTAACAATAATTGTTTCATCTTGATTGTGCATCAATTACAATTCTTTCAAATTATAAAATTAACTAGAAGTAAAATTTTATAAATTATTATTTTAACATTAAAAATAATATATTAAGATTGAAATAGGATAACTATAAGTAACATAATATAACCAAACAAAAGTAATATAGCTGACAGAAAAATGGAGGCTTAGAGTTACATCACAATTTAACTAAACAAACAAAAAAAAGTAAAATAAATGAGATAAACTATAGAAAACAGTGATATTACAAAATAATATAGAGACCAACTAAAATATAATAACTTGCCAAATTATGTACAAATTAAAAACCTTGTAAAAAAATTTAAAAACTCAATAAAAATATTAAGAAATATATAAAGGTGTATTTATTTGTATATAACTCATTAAGATGAGTCCAACAAAGTTTGTTTCACCTAGATTAGGGATCACATAGAATTACTATAAAAAACACAAAAGATTTATACAAATAATAATGAAGAATTATCTTATAATAGGTACATTTATATTGAAGATGAAAAGAGAGAAATTGAAATAATATCTTATAATAGAATCAAGAAATAGTAAAATTCATAGTAAGGACATAACTAATCAAAGTAAAAATATTAAAGAAATGAGATAAATTTTTTGAAAATATTTCATTCCAAACAACTAGGGAAGCAAGAGTTTCATCATCTATAGAATTGAAAGAATGAATATTTAATTAGATATTGCTCTTAAAGCTAAGGCTAATGAAATTTTTATTCTTCTTTATCAAAGATTGTTTGGAATTATTATGAATTACAAATATAAATAAGAAAAATAAATAATAAATTATCTTTTTAATATTAACTAAATAGATATCATAGCTCAAATGAGATTAGTAGAAGCAAGCTAATATAGTAAAATAAAAGTGATAATTGTCATTAAAAAGAGAATTATGGTTACATTATAATATTAACAAATATAAGGAAAATATTTGAAGAAATGATGTAAATTATACTCGTAAAGTACACACTAAAATATTAAGGCTGTTGTGTGTAAAATCTTTGAACATCAAATGCAAATCAAAATAATTCATAAAGCGTTCCAAATTTTAAGAAAATAAATTATTTAAAAAAAATAGTTTATAACTAGATTTTGTTTGTCGTTCCATGTCGAACAATGTTACTTTCATATCAATTGAACCTTATTTGTAGTACTACAATTACAAAAATAAATAAGCTAAAATAAAACAAATTATGATTTTAATATTAAAAAATATATCTAAAAGCTAAAATGAGAAAATTGAAGCAATATAATTTCACGAAATAAAATTAATTTAAGGGTCACATGAGAGGATATTTAGTGTAAAATTATAAAAGAATAAAAGAAAAACATTGGTAAAATTAGCATTAATTTTGTAGAAAATGTTACATTCCAAGACAATAAGTAAATTAAGTATAACATCTTCAACTAACAAATCAACAATAAATCAAAATATCTAATAAATCATGCATAAAACGAAGAAAATTAAATATTTTAAAATATGAAATAAATTTTTAATAGGATTGAGCTCAACAAGATGGGTCTAACAATATTTACTTTATCATGATTGGATAACATTTGGAATTACTATGAATTATGAAACTAATAAGTGTAAAAATTAATTAATTAATGTTTAAATGATAAGTAAATATATTGTAAGGCTAAATTGAGATAAATTAAAGTTATATAATATAACTAAATCAAGGCATTATAAATGTTTCAAAAGAAGGGATTTAGAGTTAAATTGCAATATAATAAAATTAAAATGAATCATTTAAATAAATGAGATAAATTATATGAAATTGTAGCACTACAAAATAATAAGGAGATTGAGTGTAATGTCTTCATTTGTTAAATAAGGCACAAATCAAAAAGCATTGTAATGCATGCATAAATAAAAAAATACAAAGAATTATAAAAATTGAATATTTAATTCTACATCAATCATCGAGTTGGGCAAAATAATATCGTTTTATCTCAATTAAACTTTATCTTGTGTTATTATAAATTACAAATATAAGCAAAATAAAATAATAAAAAGTTATAATTTTATCATTAAATAATTATATAATAATGATGAAATGAGATAAATGTAAGTAGCAAAACATAACCTAATTAAAGTGGTGTAAACATCACATGAGAGGAGAATTATAGTTTTTTATAATATAACCCAATCAAATCAATAAATTTGTAGAAAGGATATAAATTATGTCAAGATGTTGTATTCAAAGGAACTAACTAATTTGACTGTAACAACCTCAATCAAAAAATTAGGTACTAATTTAAACAACTTGCAAACTAGATATAAGTTCTAGAAAATAAAACCTTTAGAAATATAAAATAAATTTTTAATTGTATAGAGCCCTACGAAATAGACCCATGATGTTTATTTTGTCTAGATCGTACCTCATTATGGGTTACTATGAATTACAAAAGTAATTTTGCACAACCAATAAAAAATTATTGTTATAATATTAAGGAAATATATATTAATGCTGAAATGAAAAAAAAATAAAAGTCAACAACTAAATGAAGGTTATGTAAATGTCACAAAAAAAGATTTAGAGTCTCATTATAGTATAACCAAATATAAGAAAAAAATTAAAAACATAAGGTAAAGAATTGAGAAACGTTGCATCTTAAAATTAAGTAAATTTAAAATTTACAAAATAGCAAAATCAAAGAAAGTTTTTGTCATATGATTGTAGAATTAAATTTTCATAATAATATAATCTAATCAAAGAAAAAATTGGAACAAATATGATAAATTACAAAAGAAAATTGTATTCAAAGATATTAAAGAGATAGAGTGCAACATCCTTAATTACGAAATTAGATATGAATCAAAATGTCACCTAAATCAATACACAAATATGAAACTATAAAATATTCAAAAATAGGAGAATTATTATTTAGACTGATATAGATTATTTGGTTGAGTCCAAAGACTTTTGCTTAATCTTGATTGGACCAAATTTATAATTATTATGAATTAGTAAAATCAATAAGCATAAATAATAATGTCACATAACCAAACTAAAGGGATGTAAATATCACAAGAAGGGGGATTTAGAGTTACAATATATTATAATAAAATAAAAGTGAAAAAGTTAAATAAATAAGAAAAATTATTAAAAAAATGTTGCATTCCAATGTTCTAAGAAGATCGATAATATCATTGATAAAAAGGTCAGTTATGAATTGAAATGATTCACAAAGTATGCATAAATATAAGAAACTAAAATTTTTAAAAATATAAAATTTTTATTGAGTTGCATAAAGAATGCTAGGATAAGCTTAATGAATATTATTTTATTTATATTGGAGTTCATGTTGAATTTCAATGAATTATTAGAGTAAATATTAATGAATAATAATAAATCATTATTTTAATGTTGATTAGTTACATAATGAAGATTACACAAGAAAAGATTTAAAGTTGCATAATAGTATCACCAAATCAAATCAAAAAATTTTAAAGAATAATATAAATCACATAAGAAAGTTGCATTCTAAAATACTAAGAAAATCGTGTGTAACTTACTCATTAATCATAAGAGGTACAAATTGAAATGCCTCAACAATGCGCAAAAATCACAAAAAGAATGTTTACCATTACAAAAATGGTTATTCAAATTCACATTGATCACCGAGCGATGCCCAATGACATTATTTTTCTCTCAATCAAACTTAGTTTGAACCTACCACGAATGACATCCATAAAAAAGCATAAATAATAACAAATTATCATTTTTTATTAAGTAAACAGTATCAAAACTAAAATGAGATAAATAAAAGGTATGTAAAATGACAAAATGATGTGATGTCATGAGACAAGATTTAAAGTTATAGTAATATAACCAAATCAAGAAAAAAATTGAAGAAATGGTATAAAATTTTTTAGAGAGTTCCACACATTGATATCAAGAAGCTCAAGCAAAATATCGACGATTGTCAAATTAGATACAAATTAAATTGTCAAGTAAAACATATAAAAACTATTAAAAATAAAATATATAAAAATGTAATCATGAATAATTAATTGATAGAGCTCATAGAGCAACCTCAACAATAGTCGTTAACTCTAAATCGAGCCTCGTTTGAAAATACTATCAACTTCTAAAAAGCATATATAATTCTAAATTATTATTTTTACAATTATATATATATATATATATTAAAGTTAAATTTTGATCAATTCAAATAACATATTAGAACAAAAACACACTTGAAAACATCACATTTGAGGAGATTTAAGGTTATATTATAACATGATAAATAAAAATGAAAAATTAAATAAATGAGAAAAATTTTATGGGAAAGTTACATTCCAAGATAAAAGTTAGATCAAGTGCAACATCTTTAATCATTAAATATGGTATCAATTGAATGATCTCTTAACGTATGCATAAATCCAATGAAATAAACTATTTAAACATGCAAAAATGAATATTTAATTATCTCTAGCATATAGAGACTACTCTAATGACGTTTGTTTTAGCTAGATCAAATCTTTCTCAGAATTACTACAGGTTAACAAGGTAATTAAGCATAAAGAATTATATAATATACCAAAACTAATGTGAAGTAAAAGTCACATGAGAGTAGATTTAGATTGCTTTTTAACATAACAAAATCATAAGAAAGAGTGTGAAAAAATGACAAATTTTATGGAAAAGTTGAATTCTAAAACACAAAAGAGATACAGTGAAACATCCTTGATCATCAAAGTTTGCAATATTCAAAATTCCGAAGAAACGGTTCCAAAACTCAACAAATAAAACTTTCATAAATACAAAAATGAATATTTAATTATCTTTAGTAATTTAATATCAATCAAATGGCTTCTATTTCCTATTGATTGAAGCCCAATTGGAATATTACGAAAGTAAATAAGAAAAAATATTAAAGAATTTGTTTTTTTAATATTAAGTAAAAATATAAAAAGGTTAGAATGAGAAAGTTTGAAAGCATGTAATATAACAAAATCAAAGCTATGTAAAGACCACCTGAGAGGATAATTGAAGTTTCAAAAAAATATCACCAAATCAAAGAAAACTATTTAAACAAATTGGATAAATTGTAATGAAAAGTTGCATTCAAAGATACTTAGTGGTTTAAGTACAATGTCCTTAATTGTAAAATTAGGTATGAATTGAAATAACCCTTAAATCTTGCAAAAATCTTAGAAAATAAAATTTTTAAAACTATAAAAATTAATATTTAGCTTGATAAAATTAATTGAAACGAGTTCAATGATAATTTTTTCATCTCAATTAAACCTCATTTTAGATTACAATAAATTAGAATTGTAAATAAGCATAAATAATAATATAATATAACCAATTCAAACTAATATAAAGGTTAAATAAGAGGAGATTTAGAGTTATATTATAATATTAGCTATTCATGTCGAATTATTTGAATAATTGAGATAAGTTGTATGAACAGTTTTTTTTCAAAGATAGTGAGAAAATCATGTGTAACTTCTTGCTCATTAAATCAAGTTTGAACTAAAATGAATGGCAACATGATGAAAAATCTAAAAACAATTTAAAAATATAAAATAAACGTTTCATTTAATTAAGTTAAGACATTTCAAATGACATTTGTTTCATCTCAATCAAACCTCATTTGGAATTATTTTGAATTACCAAAACTAACAAGCTTATTTAGACATAAATTATTAAGTAATCTTATATGAAAATTTAATGTTTGGGAAAGATCACAGAAGAGGTTGTTTTTAGTTACATAGTAGAATAACCAATTCAAAGTGAAAGTCTTAAAAAAATAACATAAATTATCCAAAAAGTTCCATTAGAAAATATTGACGAGATTAAGTGTAACATTCTCTATTATTCATTAAGGTGAGTCAAATGACCATTGTTTTGACTTGATCGAACCTCATTTTGAGTTAATGTGAATTAATATAGTAAAACAAGCTTAAATAATAGTAAACTATTATTTGTAATATTAAGTAAATAATTATCAAAGATAAAATAAGATAAATTAAAATGATATAATATAACAAAAGAAAAGTAATATAATGGTCATAAAAGAGTATATTTATCATTATAATGTAATATATCCAAATGAAAATAAAACATTTAAAGAAATGAGAACAATTATATAAAAATCTGGCGTTCGAAAAGACTAAGGTGTCATGTGTGAGATTCAAGATCATCTAACAAAATATGAATTTAAATGCCTCCAAAAATATACCAAAGCACTAGAAAAGATTTTTTTTGAAATTTTCAAATGATTATTAATTAAGTAAAGCTCATGGAGATGAGCTGAATGACATTTGTTTTCTATTGATTAGACATAGTTTGGAAATACTATAAATTACCAATATAAATAAGCTTGAATTATAATAAATTATAATTTCAATAAAAATTAAAAATATATTGAGTCTTAAATAAGAAAAAATGAGTTATTACAATATAACAAAATTAATGCTACATA
Organism: Vanilla planifolia; assembly: GCA_023846275.1. Classification (NCBI taxonomy): domain Eukaryota; kingdom Viridiplantae; phylum Streptophyta; class Magnoliopsida; order Asparagales; family Orchidaceae; genus Vanilla; species Vanilla planifolia. The sequence continues at coordinate 31,238 of JAIUJO010000185.1, forward strand.
AAGGTAACATGATAATATATTTACAATTACATAGTAATACAATCAATTCAAAGCAAAAATGTCAAGGAAATAAGACAAAGTTTACATAAAAATTGCATTCCAATATACTAATTAGATTATACTTAACATTCCTAAACATCAAATTTATTACAAATCAAAACATCTCATAAAATATCTAAAAAACCTATAAAATAAATATTTTAAATTATTATAATTAATATTCAATTAGATGAAGTGTGTTTAGATGAGTTTGTTTCATCTTGATAAAAACTTGTTTGCATTTAATACTAATCACCAAAGTAATTAATCATAAATAATAAGAAAATATAACCAAATCAAAGTGATGTAAACGACATCGAAGGAGGGATTTACCTATACATTATAATATACCCAAATAAAGCAAAAATGAATAATTGAGATAAGTTGTAAAAAATTTGTACATTTTAAGATATTAAGGAGATGGATATTAACATCTTTAAATGTTAGACTATGTATGAAATCACAATTCCTAAAAATGGTGCCAAAATTCAAGAAAATAAAATATTTAGAAATATAAAAATGAATAGTTATCTAGATAATGTTTGTCATCATGAGTGTAATGATGTTTTCTTGATCTCTACTAGGCCCCATTTTGAGTAAATGAATTACCAAAGAAGACTAACATAAATAATAATGTGACATAACAAAAGAAAAGTGACGTAAAGGCTAAATAAGAGAAGTTTGCATTAGAATATAATATAATAAAATCAAACCAAAAAATTGGAATAACTTAGGTAAACTCTAATGTAATAACAACTTTCCAACATACTAAGTTGATTGAGTGTAATATTCTTAATTATCAAATCATGCTTGAATTCAAATATCTCTTAAAATATATCGAAAAATAGAATTAAATTACCTTAAAATAATAAAAAATTCAAATTTAATCGAGCCCATTGAGATACATTTAATGACATTTATTTGTCCTCAATCAAAACTCATTTGAAATTAATATAGAGGTCACATGAGAGCTATTTAGCAATGCATTTGAATGCAATCACATCAAAGAAAAATATAATTATTTGTGATAAATTGTTTGAAAACATTTCACACCATGATATTAAGGAGATCATCAAATGGGCTATGAAAAAAAGATGTAATAATTAATATTTTAATATTAAGGTCACGTATGATAAAGATGAAACAAGAACAATTGAATAAGTATAATATAACCAAATGAAAGCAATAAAAAGATGTGACATGAGTAGAACATGAGTTTCATTTTAATTAACCAAATGAAAGCAAAAGAATTAAAGAAAATAAGATAAATTGTACAGTAAAACTACACTAAAAGATATTAAAGAGATTGAGCTAAAATCTTGAATTATCAAATTAGCTATGAATCAAGAAGCCTCATAAAATATGTAAAAATCTTGTATAACAAAATATTCAAATATAGAAAAATAAATCTTTATCTAGATAGAGCTCATTTAGTTGAGTGCAACAACACTTGTTTCATCCCAAACAAAATTGATTTGAAATTACTTCAAATTAAAAAAATTAAGTAAACATAAGTAGTGATAAATTATTTTTTTAATATAAAGTAGATATTTATTAAAGATTAAATCATATAATTTGAACCAATGAAAAATAACCAAATTGAAGAAATATGAATATGAGATGAGAAGATAATGAGAGTTGTACTGAAATATAACCATATGAATGAAAAAATTTGAAAAATATGAAAACTTATACTAGAGAATTGCATTCCATGATACAAAAGAGATTGAGCAAAACATCCTCGATGATCAATTCATTTATTTTATCATTTCTTAACAAAGCATTCCAAAGAATTAAAAATTAAAAATAAATTAAATATAAAAAAAATGAATATATGATAGGATAGTGCTCATTCGGATGAGCTTAAAGATGTTTGTGTCATCATTATTAGACATTGTTTGGCATTATCATTAATTAAAAAGCAAACAAGCACAAATAATAGAACCATTAAGTAATTTTTATTAAAGATGAAATGAGATAAATTTAACTGATATAATATAAGAAAATGAAAGTTAATTGTTTGAAGAAATTGATAAATTATTTGGGAAAGTTTCTTTCCAAGGTACGAAGGTGATTTAGTGTGGCAACCCATATCATTAGATAAGGTAAGAATCAAAATGTCCTACAATTCCTCCCAAAAACATTAAAAAATAAGATATTTAGAATAAAATAAAAACAAAATATTTAATTAGAAATAGATATTTGAGACCTATGTAGTGTCATTTGTTTTGTCTCAATCAAATCCTGTTTCAAATTACTATAATTTAACAAATTAGATATTCATAAAAATTAAAAAAGATATTATGTTAATAATTAAGTGAATATATGTTTAAGCTAAAGTTATTGAATTGAAGCATTTTTTACAATAAAATTAAAGACATTAAAAGATCACCTGAGAATAGAATTAGAGTTTCAAAGACATATAACCAAATTAAAACAAAACATTTGAAGAAAATTAAATAAACTACATAAGAATGATAGAATTCAAGAGATTAAGGAGATCAAGCTTAACATCCTTCATAATCAATTCAAATGTGAACTAAAATGTCCCATAAAACATCCCAAAACATTAAAGAATAAAACATATAAATATATAAAAAATATTCACTTGGATAAAACTTCTAAAGAATAAGTCTATTGATGTTTGTGTCTTCTCTACCTAATATCATTTTGAATTTCTATGAATTAGAATTAAAATGAACACAAATAATAACAATAATAATAATATTAAGAAATTTTTTTTAAAATTGAAATTATATAAATTAAAGAAATGAAATATAACTAAATTAAGGAAAAGCATTTAATGAAATTAAAAAATTGTTCGAGAAAGCTCCTTTCTAAGTACTAAGGAGATTGAGTGTAAAGACATATATCATCAAATAAGGTACGATTTGAAATGCCTTCTAAAGCCTATTCAAATCTAATAACTTTTTTTAAAATATAAAAACTTAATATTTATCGTTATAACTAGTTAAGATAAGCACTCATTTGTTTTGTCTCAATTGGACCTCTTTTTTATTAATATGATTTATGAAAGTTAACAATAATAAATAATATAAAATTATTATTTACATATTAAGTAAATATTTATTAATGCTAAAATGTGTAAAATAAAAGCAATGAGTTATACTTAAACAAAAGAAATATGATGCTTACATAAGAGGAGAATTATAATTACATAGCCATATAATTAAATCAAAGCAAAACACTTGAAGAAATGAGAAAGTGCATGGAAAAGTTGAATTCTAAGATATAATGGTGATCAAGCATAACATCCTTGATCATCCATTAAGGTATGAATCAAAATATCTCATAAACCACAAAACTTGTAATAAATGAAGCAATTAAAAAAATAAAAAATTAGTACTTAGTTTGATGGAGCTCATCGAGATAAGTATAAAGATATTTCTTGATTTTACTTAATTTTAAATTATTAGGAATTAAAAATGTAAATATTAATAAATAATAGTAAAATCTTAATGAGTCTAAGAATGGAAAACTTAATTTGATTGAGCTGGTCAGTATAAGTCCAATGAGCTTTGTTTTGTCTTGTTTGTTAATCTGAGAATGATCAAAATGCATTGTAAAATATGTTGAAACACTACATTATAAAAAATTTAGAAAAAAATTAATATTAAAATGCATATATCCTAATAAGATGAGACTAGTGATGTTTGTTTCATTTTAATCAAACCTAGTTTGGCCTTTTTGTGAATTAAAAAAATTAAATTAGCACAAATAATAATAGTATACTTTTTTAATATCAAGTAACTATATACTTTAACCATAGTGAGATAAATTAAAGACATATAATGCAACCAATTTAAAGGAAGTTTAATAGCACATGAGAGTAGATTTATAGTTACACTACAGCATAACTTAATAAAAATGAAAATTTTTAAGAAATGAGATAGTTTTTGCAAAAATTGCATTCTAGGATTCCAAGGAGTTGGAGTGTCACATCAATGATCATAAAATTAAGCATGAATCAAAAGGTCTCATAATGTATGCAAAAATTAAAAAATTAAAATATTTAACAATCTAACATTGAATATTTAATTAAAAGGTGCTCTAAGAGATGAGACCAATGAAGTTTATTTCATTTTGATTGAACCTCATTTGAAGTTACTATGAATTAAAAATTCAAATATGCCTAAATAATACTAAACTATTATTTCAATATTAAGTGTCTATATAATAAAGCTAAAATCTTATTATTTGAAGAAATATAATATAAAAAATAAAAAATGATGTAAAGGTTAGACATTAGAAGATCTTGAGATACCTAGTAATATAACTAAATCAAAGAAAAAAATTTGAAGAGATGAGATAAGTTGTAAGAAAAAGTTGTATTGCAAGGTACTAAGGAGAACATGTGTAACATCATTGATCGTTAAATCAAATGCAAATAAAAATGACCTGTGAAGCATGCCAAAACCATAGAAAATAAAATATTAAAAAAATATAGAAATGAATATTGAATTTGATTAGCTTGTCAAGTTATGCCCAATGGCTATTATGGGGTTAGACTTTGACCTAGTCAAATAACTTAAATTAAAACAAAATAATATACCCAAGTCAAAGTGATTTGGAGGTCACATAAGAAGATATTGGTATTTGCATAGTAATATAAACAAATCAAAGCCAAACTTGTGATGAACTAAGATAAATTATATAAAAAAAGTTGTATTCTTCTTTTTTATCATTAAATATGGTACCAATTAAAATACCACATAAAACATTCCAAAATATAAAATAATAAAATATTCAAATGCATATAATGGAATATTTTGTGAGATATAGATCTTGGAGTTGAGCCCAATGAAGTATTTATCATCTTCATCAAACCTCGTTTCGAATTATCATGACTTATGAAAGTAAAAAAAAGCATTAAAATCTTTAAAGCTTTCTAATAATTTTAATTAACTCTAATAATGTTTGTTTTGTCTTGATGCATCCTTGATATTAGTTAATTAACAAATTAAATAATAAAAAAATACTATGTAAATATCATTTTTATATTAGGTAAATATATAATAAATCTAAATTGAGATAAGTTGAATGAAGGACATATATCCAATCAAAAGTGATGTAAAGATCACACAATAGTAGATTCCAAGTTGCATAGTACTATAACAAAAACAAAGGGAGAAACTAAAAAAAGGAGATAAACTATTTGAGAACATTACATTCTGTGATATTGAAGCGATCAAGTGTAAAGGCTGTAATGCCATATCATGCATGAATGGAAATGGCTAGCAAAACTTTGTAAAATCTTAGAAAATTAAAAATTTAATGATATAAAAATAAATATTTAATTAGATATAGAGATTATCAAGATAAGTCCAAGAATGTTTGTTCTTCTTTATCGGGCCTCAAATGGAATTACTATGAATCACAATAATAAAATAGCATAAATAATAAAAAAAAATTAATATCTAACAATTATAAATCAAAATAAAAATGGAGATAAATTGAAGAAACATAAAATGACCAAATAATTGTAATGCGAAGTTCACACCATTAGGGAGTTGGAGCAACAAAGTAATATAACAATATAAAAGAAAAACATTTGATGAAATGAAATAAATTATGTGGGAATGTTGCATAAGATCAATAAATTAACCTATGAATTGAAATACCTTAAAAAGTATGCCAAAATTTTAGAAACTAAAATACTTAAATATATATGAAAGCATATTTTATTTCATAGGCCTTGTGGAGAAAAGTTGTTGAATTTTGCCTCTTCTTTAGCTAATGTCATTTAAGATGAATCAAATGTCTTTTATTCCATTTTTATTGAACCACATATAGAATTACTAGAAATTATAAAAGTAAAAAAAATAATAAATAAATATAAATTGTTTTTTTTTTTGTAAAGCTTAAATAAGATAAATTTAAGCAATATAATGTAACAAAATCAAACTAATAGAAAGGTCACATATAAAAAGATTTAGAGTTACATAGTATTATAACAAAAAAATATTTAAAGAAATGACATAAATTATATTAAAAAGTTAAATTTCTAAGATAATAAAGTGGCTTACCATAACTTCTTAAATTATCGAATTAGCTATGAACTACAATGTCTTACAAAGCATGCAAAAGTCTTAAAAAATATTTAAAATATAAAAAATGAATAATTAATTAGGAAATGCCCATCAAGATAAGCTTAACAACATTTTTCTACCTCTCGATTAAACCTTATACGAAATTATTATGAATTGTGAAAGTAATTAAATATAAAAAATAATAAATTATTATTTTATTATTTGTAAACATATATTAAAATTGAAATAAGATAAATTAAAGTGATGTAATATAACTGAATCAAAGTCTAAAATTAGAATAAAGGTGATAAATCATATAGGAAAGTTCTATTACAAGATACAAAAGAGTTCGAGTGTCACATCCTCGATCAATAAATTAGATCTGAGTCAAAATAAGTCATAAAGCATGGAATAACTTGAGAAAAATATTATATTTTAAACTAAAAATTGGATATTAAGTTGGACAAAGGATATTGTGAAGTGGGAAATAGTTTTTAGTTTCAACTCAATAAAAACTTTGGAATAATTATGAATTGAAATTTTGAATAAGCATAAATAATAATAAGTTATTACCTTAATTTTAAACAAATATATAATTAAGTTGGATTGAGATAAACAGAAGTAATAGAATATAATTAAGCAAAACTCATGTAAAGGTCACAAAAGAGTAGATTTAGAGTAATACAACAAAATAATGAAATTAAATTGAAATATTTAAAGAAATTATATAAATCATACATGAAACTTAGAATCTTAGATATTAAGGAGATCAAGTATAATTTCATCAATTGTTGTATCATTTGTGAAAACAAAATATCTTATAAAACATACCAAAACCTTGAAAATAAATATTTGAATAATATTAAAACTTTTTTAATTGTGTATAGCAAGTTTAGACAAATCCAACGACATGTTTCCTCTCAAACATACCTCGTTAAGAATTACTGTAAGTGACCAAACTAACTAATCATGAATAATGATAAATAATTATTTTTTTAATTAGAAAATATATATAATAACTAAAATGAGATAAATTGAAGTAATGTTGTATAACCAAATCAAAGAAATTTAAGTGTCACAAAAGAGGAGGTTTGGAGTTAAATAGTAATATAAAATATTCAAAAAAAAATTTGAAGAGATGATATCAATTGAATGGGAAACTTATGTTCTAACATGCTATGGAGAACGAGTGTAATATCTTCGAAAATTAGATAAGGTACAAGTCCAAATTTCTCATAGAAGAAGCCAAAATGATAAATTATAAAATATTTAGAAACTTAAAAATGAATTTTTTATAAAATAGAGATAATTAATATGATTCAAGAAAAGTGTTATTTTATCTCAATAAGACATCATTACCAATTATTTTTAAGTTTCCAATGTAGAATTAGGTATAAGTAACTATAAATTTTTAATTTAAGTTTAACTAAGATATATTAAATCTAAAATGAGATAAATTTATGCAATGTAATCCAATAAAATATAATCAAAGTGAAGGTTATATAGAAAAGAATTAGTATTGGATATTAATGTAACCAAATCAAAGCAAAAGTTTTGTTTAATGATATAAATTTCTTAGGAAAGTTGCTTTCCAAATTACTAGAGAGATTGAAAATCAGATATAATTAAAAATATGTTGTAAATCATGTAAAAATAAAATACTTAAATATAAAAAAATTTAATTGGATAGAACTCATCGATGTTTATCCAACAACTTATGTTTCCTCTTAAGCACACCTCTTTCAGAATTATAACATATTACCAATCTAATCATAAACAATAATAAGTTATTATTTTAAAATTTAAAAAATAAATTAAAATTGAAAATGATAAATATAAAAATATAAATGTGAATCATTATTTTGATGGGGCATGTCAAAATGTGTTGGCCAACTTGTTTTTGTCTCTATTAGAAATAATATAGAATTAGTAAAAATTAAAAAACTAAACATAAATAATGATAAATTATTAACTAGATATTAATAAAAAATATATTAAATGAATAATGAAAGAAATTAGAGTAATGTATTGTAAATAAATCCAAGAGACATAAAGCAAATTAGGGAGCAGATTTATAGTTTCATAATAATATAACCAAATCAAGCTAAACAATTGATGAGATGATATAGATGGTGTTAGAAATTTTCATTTTAAGATATTACAAAGATTAACTGCAACATCATCGATTATCAGATAAGTTACAAATAAAAATATCGAATAAATTATTTAAAAAAAGAAAAATAAAAAGTTTAATAATGTAAAATAGAATATTAAATTGGATGTCCCATCATCGAAGTGAGCCCAACTTCATTCATTTTATCTTAATTGAATGGCGTTTGGAATTACTAGAAATTATTATGTGAATGTTAATTAAAATGATTATAAAGCTAAAATGATGTTAATGAAAGAAATGTAAACAAACCAAATCAAAGTAACGTAAATATTATAAGGGAGAAGAATTAGATGGAATGCAACAAAATGAAAGCTAAACATTTGGAGTCATGAAATAAATCATACTTGATTCTTTTCATTCTAAGAACAAAGAAAACTCAATATAACATCCTTAACCATCAAATAAGTTACAGATCAAAATATCTCTTAAAGAATAAAAAATAATAAAATATTTAAAAAATAATATAACTATTAATATTTAATTTGGTAGACTTCATTGAGATGAGTCCAACGACATTTGTTTTGTCACGATTAGATCATATTTTGAATTAATGTGCATTACAAAAGTACTTAAGAATAAATAATTAAATATTTATTATTTAATAATAAATAAAGTTATATTAAAGGCGAAATGATGTATATTGATGCTTTGTAATACAATCAAATCAAGGCATTACAAATGTCATAAGTAGAAGTTTATTTTCGTTGTAATGTAATCAAATAAAATAAAACATTTAAAGAAATGTTGTCTATTATATAAGAAGCACTACGAGATAATATGAAGATTGATTGTAATATTTTCGAATGTTAAATCATGTATTAATCAAAATGCCTCAAAACTTGCCAAAAGCCTAGAAATTGTTTTTAAGAAATATAGAAATGAAAATTTAATTCGATTGTGCTCATGGACATGAGTCATATGACTTTTGTATTATCTTGATTAAAGTTCAATTAGAATTATGACAAATTCAATAGTGAAGTAGCACACACAACAGTAAATTATTATTTTAATATTAAATAAGTACATATTAAAGTTGAAATGAGTTATAGTGAAGCAATTCAATGTAACCAAATCAAAGCAAGTTAACACAGGTTGAACAACATTTTTATTATCTCGACCAAACCACATTTTGAATTATAGTGAATTAGAACAATCAATAAACATACATAATAATAAATAAATAATATTAATATAATGTAATATATATTAAAGCCAAAATGATATAAATTGAAGCAATATAACATAAGTAATATTAAAATATATTTTTAAATGGAAAAAACATGTCGAGGTGCCTCCTATGATGTATGTTTCTTCTCCAACAAAAATTTTTTAAAAATATTTAATAAAATAAATAAACATAAATAATAATAAATTATTATTTTTCCATTAAGTAGATATATATTAAAACTGAAACACAACAATTGATGTAATGTAATATGAAAAATCAAAGTGATATATTTGTCACGCTAGAGGAGAATAAGGATTTCCATTATAATATGAAAATAATAAAATAAAAATTTTTAAGAAATGAAATAAATTGTAAGACAAAACTACATTCCAATTTACTAAGAAGATCATGAGTAACATCAACATTACTCAAATTTGGTACAAATCAAAATGTCCCCTAATGTGTGATAATTTCCAATAAAATAAAATATTTAAAAAATTAAAAATGTGTGATTAAGATAATAGAGCCTCATAGGAGCTATCTAATAATTTTCTTTTTTTGTCGAACTGACCAGTATGGGAATTATTATGAATTACTAAAGATAATAAGAAGAAAAAATAATAATTTATTTTTAAAATATTAAATAAATATTTATCAGATTTGAAATGAGATAAATTGAACCAATATTATATTACCAAATGAAGGTGTTATAAATATAACATGAGAAAAGATTTAGAGCAAGATACTAAGGAGATCAGGTATAACATCCTCGATTATCAAATCAAGGCAAATTGAAATATCTTATAAAGCAAGATAAACTACTATAAAAAAATGTTTAGAAATACAAAATTAATATTTAATTGTATATAACTCACTATGACTATTAATACTGCATTTATCTCGTTTTTGTTAGACTTACTTAGAGTTATTATTAATTACCATTGTAATTAAACATGAGGAGTAATGAATTATAATTTTAATATTAAATAATCATGCTTTAAAATTGAAATAAGTTAAATTAAAGTAATGCAACATAATGAAATTAAAGTGATGCTTGTGTCACACTAAAAAATTTAGAATAATAGGAAAAATATGATGAAATGAGGTAAATCTTAAGGGAAAATTGAATTCCAAGATGCAAACGAAATGAAGTGGAATATCCTTAATTATAAAATCATCATTTAATTTAAAATGGCAAGTAAATGAGCCAAAACTATGGTAAAGAAAACATTGAAAATATAAATGCTAATACTTAAACGAATAAAGCTCGTTAAGGTGAGATCAATGTTGTATGCTTTGTCTCCATGAAGCATTGTTAATAAACATTGTGGATTGTTAACTTAAATAAACATAAAAGAAATTATTTTTTTATATAACATAATTATATATTAAATCTATAGAAAGATAATTGAAATAATATAATATATTTAAATGAAAATGATGTATAAGTCACATAAGAGGTGAATTAGAGTTTTAGAGGAAATTAAAACATGCCAAAAAATTAGAAAAGCAAATATTTTAAAATATTAAAATGAACATTTACATGGAAAGAGCTCTTCAAGAAGAGACAAATTAAATTTTTCTCATCTTCATACATTTTGTATGGAATTACAACAAAAATAGAAGAAATTAACATAAATAATAATAAACTAATTTTTAAATATTTAGTAAATACATCTTAAAGACAAAAATTAAATTAATTGAAGAAATAAATTATAACTAGATGAAAGACCTATAAAGATCTCACGAGAGAAAAAATTTCAAAAAATATGGTAAATTTTATAAGAAAGTAGTATTCCAAAAATTAAGAAGATTAAGTGTAACATCCACAATCGAGAGATGTGTACATATCTCATAAAAAGAGAAAAACATGTACGAAATAACACAATTAAATTTGTCAAAATTATTATAATATTTGATGGAGCTCATCGAGACTTGTCCAACAACATTTGTTTTATGCCCATTAAGCCTCGTTTGTGAATACTAGAAATTACAAATGTAAATAAACATAAGTACTTATAAATTTTTATTAAAGTAATGTAATATAACTAAAATGAAAATGATGCAAAATGTCTCATGCAATGAGAATTATGATTTAGTAGTAATATAATAATATCAATGTGAAAGATTTGTAAAATTAAGTAAATTGTATAGTAAAGTTGCACTCAAAGATTATGAAGACATCTAGTATAAAATTCCCAATCTTAAATTCAAAAATGAAAAAAAATTTTTAATAAATAATGGAAAACACTGCAAAGGAAAAATATTTAGAAATATAGAAATAAATATTTATTCAAAAAAAAACTCCTTAAGATAAGTCTAATGCCATTTGTCTCCATCACAGTTCATTTGGAATTACTATGAATTAGAAAAGAAATTAAGCATAAAGAATGATAAATTATTTTTCTAATATTATGTAAAAATAGATTAAATCTAAAATAAGATAAATTGAAACAATCAAGTATAATAAAATTAAAACAACGTGAAGTACACATAGCACTAAAATTGTGTAGTAATTTAACCAAGTTAAAGCCAAAAATTAAAACAAATAAGAATACTTTCATAAGAAAGTTACATTTCAAGATATGAAGCAAATGGAATGTATTATCATTGACCATAAAATGTTTTAGAATTAAAAACTCTTATAAAACATGCCAAAATGATAAAAAATAAAATAATTAACAAAACAAGAATAAACATTTAATTTTGTAGAGCTCATCAACAAGAGGCCAACAAAGTTTATTCATCTCCATTTGGTCTCATTTGGAAATACTATGAAGTACAAAATAAACAAATATGTAATAATATATTAACAACTTAATATTAACTAGATATATATATGTGTGTTGAATAAAGATAAGTTGAAGAAATGTAATATAACCAAATGAATTACAAAAGAAGTTGGGTTTTTTTGTGATATAAACAAATCAATGAAAATAAGTAGAAATTAAGTAAATTGTGTAGTATTGCTGCACTCAAAGAAATTATGGAGATGAAAGGTAACATCCTCGATTGCTAAATTATGAATTGGAATGAGTCATGAAATATGCCAAAATCCTTTAAACGTAAATATTTAAAATTATAAAAAGGAATATTTGTTGGATAAGGCTTACTAAAATAAATGTAATGATCATTATTTTATCTCCATTGAAATATGTTAGGAATTATTATGAATAATAAAATTAAATAAATATAAACAATAATAAATTATTCTTTGAATATTCAGTTGACATATATTAAAGGTAAAATAAGATAAATAAAAGCAACGTAAAATATTCAAATCAAAGCAATACAAATGTCACTTTAGAGAAAATTTAGAGCTATGTAGTAATACATCAAAATAAAAGAAAACATTTATGGAAATAAGATAAATTGTATTGGAAACTTGCATTCAAAGAAGCTAAGGATGTTAAGTTTAATGTGCTTGGCCATTAAACTCATGCATGAATCAAAATGTATAATAAGGCATCACAAAATTCTAAAAAAATAAAATAATTAATTATATAAAAATGAATATTTAGTTAGATAGATCTTACAAAGATGAGTCAAATTTAACACTTAAGAATAGAAAAATTAAATATTTAATTAGACACAACAAGCTAACATGAGTCTTATTGCATTTGTTTCAACTTGATAAGACCTATTTTTGAATTAATGTGATTTACCAAAGTAGATAATCATAAATTATAATAAATTATTATTTAAATATTACATAAATGTATGATAAATAAAAAAATGAGTTAAATTTTAGCCATTTAATATAACCAAATAATTGACATATAAATGTGACATGGGAGAAATGTTATATTTACATAATAATTTAAACAAAATAAAAAAGAAAGTTCAAAAAAATAAGATAAATTACATGGGAAAGTTCCATTCCAAGTTCAATTTAGATACAAGTTAAAATCTATCAGCCCAATCTCTTTTGAAATTACTATGAATTTCAAAATTAAATAAAAAAATGGTGAATTATTATTTTTATATTATTCAACTATATAAAATTGAAAAGAGATTATCTCAAGTTATATAATACAATGAAATCGAATGATCCAACATGCACAAGATAGGAGAACTAGGGCTTTATAATACAATAACAAAATTAAATTAAAAACATTTATGAAATATAACAAATTGGATAATAAAGCTACACTTAAAGATGTTGAGGAGATATAGTTTATCTTTGATAAAAAAATTAGTTATTAATCAAAACATCTAATAAAGTATGAAAAATCACATGAAAATAAAATATTTAAAAATATTAAAGTGTTTTTGATTAAAAGGAACTCCTTTGGATATGTCCAACGACATTTTTTGTCCTCATCAAACATTACTGAAATTAATATAATTAGCAAAGAAAATATGTACAAAAAAAATAAATTATTATCCTTTTAATTACTAAACTTCTAATAAAACAAAAATTAGATAAAACTAAGTTATATAATGCAATAAAATCGAAGAATTTAAAAAGTCACACAAGATGAGAATTAGAGCCTCATAGTGATATACCAAAATAAAAAAAAATTTGGAAAAATGAAAAATCATACATGCTAAAACTAAAATTCAAGAAATTAAAAATATTGAGAGTAACATCCAATATAGTGAAAATAGATATGAATCAAAATTTGACAGGGTGCTTACAAATTGAAGAAAATAAAAAAAAATTAAAAAATATATAAAAATGATTATTTTATTATAATGAGCTAATCTAGTTGTGTCTAAACATGCTTTTTCAACTCGATCAAACCTTGTTTTAAATTAAAATAAATTTCAAAAAATAAATTAGTAAAAATAATAATAAATTATTTATTTTAATATTAAGAAAATATGTAATAAATTAAAATGAATTAAAATAAATCGAAGTAATATAACTAAATTTATATGATGTAAATGTTAGACTATAGGACCTTTAAATTTACAAAGTAATGTAATTATATAAAAAAATTAAAAAACTAGATTAATTATAAGAAAAAATTTAATTCTAAGATATTAAGAAGATCAAGTATAACATCATTGATTAAAAAATCATTGACAAGTCTAAATGTTTAATAAATATGCCAAAACATATGAAACAAAATAATTAAAAAAAATGAAAATGAATATTTGAACGAATAAAGAATGTCAAAAAAAGACCATTGATGTATGATTCAACAAAATTGAACCTTGTCTAGAAATACAACAAATTACTAAATTAATAAAAAATAAGTAATAATAAAACATACTTTTGAATTAATAAGATACATTATGTTGTTGAAATAAGGTATTTGAAGCAATATAGTGCAATTAAATTAAAGTGATGTACATATGTCACACAGGAGGAGAATTAGAGTCTTATAAAAAAAACTCAAACATGCCAAAACATTAAAAATTTAAATATTTTAATATATAAAAATAAATATTTTCTTGGATAGAACTCATTGAATAGAGTCAATTGACATTTGTATTGTGTTCATTAGATCTTGTTTTGAATTTATGAGAAAACTCTAAGAATATAAAGTAAATTTAAACATATACTTTAAAAAAATTAAGATAAATTGGAAAAAGTTAATGTAGAAAAATTAAATCGATATAAATGTCACACAAGAGGAGTATCAGTATTTCGTTGTAATATAAGTAATACAAAGAAAAACATTTAAAGAATGAGATAAATTATATAAGAAAGTAGCATTCTATGATAATAAGGAAACTGAGTATAATATGCATGATCATCAAATAAGGTAGAAAACAAATGTCTCATAAGAAGTGAAAAAACCATACCAAAGAAAATAAATAAGAATACAAAAATGAACATTTAATTGGATAGAGCTTATCAAGGAAAGACATAACATTAAGAAACATAACGAATTACAAAAGTTAATAATCCTAAGAAATTATAAATTAATATTTTTTAAATTAAGTAGATATATATAAATTCTAAAATAAAAAAATTGAAGCAATTTAATTAACTAAATGGTAGGATTTAAGCTACACATGAGATGAGAAATACATTTTGGTAGAAATATTAGAAATTTAAAGAAAAAGATATTCAAAATTGAAAAAAATTATATGGTAAAGCTGTACCTAAACAAAATAAGGATATTTAGTGAAATATCCTAAAAAAGCTAAATCAAGCGTGAATCGAATTGTCTCATAAAATGTGCCAAATGAATAAAAAATTTTAAGAAAAAAAATTCTCATAAAACCTAACAAAACAATACAAACTATGAAATTTAAAAATATTAAAATTAATTTTTGATTTTTTTAGGGCTTATTGATGTGAACTAAGCAATAGTTATTTTGTTTCCATCGCACAATGAATGAAAAAACTATGAATTATAGAAAAGATTAATAATAATAAATGAAAAATTTTTTATTTTTATTTAGATATATAAATTAATGATGAATTAAGATAAATTAAAGCAATGTGATATGACATAATGGTAGTAATGTAAAACTTGTATTACATAGAATCTTGAGTTTTGATGCACTATAACGAAATCAAAGGTAAAGATTCGAAATAATCAGATAAATTGTGCGATAAAGATACACTCAAAGGTATTAAGAAAATGGAGGGTAACATCTCTAATTACTAAATCAACAAATTGAAATACCTCATAGAATATGAGAAAACACTTTAAAGCAAACATTTTAAATTATAAAAATTAATATTTAATTTGATAGAGCTCATTGTCATGAGAGCAACAACCACTATTTTGTTTCCATGGGACCATGTTTTTAATTATTATTATAACAAAATAAAATAAACATAATTAGTTAAAAATCATTATTTTAATATTAAGTAAATATATATTAAATTTGAAATAAGAGAAAATAAAACTAAGTAATATAAACAAACTAGAGTTATGCAAATGTCACACAAGAGGAGATTTTGAATTAAGTTATAATATAAAAAGACAAAAGTGAAAAATTTGAAGAAATGACATAAAGTTGAAGGAAAAATTGCATTTAAAGATACTAAGAAAGTCAAGTATATGATTATCAATACCAAACTAAGGTATGACTTGAAATAACTCACCAAGAATGGAAAAACACTAAAAATGAAATATTTAAATTTTTACAAATGAATATTTCAGTAGAAAGAGCTCGCCAAGATGACTTTGATGGTGTCATCTTTATTGGTCTAATGTGGAATTTTAATAACATACCAAAGTAAATAAATATAAATAATAATAATAATTGTAAGTAATATTTATTAAACTAAAAATAAAAAAGTTAAATAAAATAAAATCATATAAAAAAATTAAGAGAATGAGGTATATTATTTGGAAAGTCACTTTCCATGATACAAAGGATGTAAAGTGCTAGTAGTTTATTTCAATGAAAGATGTATGAATTGAAATGCCTCATAAAGCCTAACAAAATCATCAAAAATAGACATTTAAAAATATTAAAAAAACAAAATTTAATTGGATATAGGTAGTTAGCACAATTCTAAATGCATTTGTTTAGCCATGATCAAATTAAGTTTTTAATTATGATAAATTATCAATAAATATAGTAATTAAAAAATCAATATTATTTTTAATTTTAATTAAATTTTTTTTAGATTAGAAAAAATTAAATTGAAATAATGTGATATAACTAAATTAAAGACATATAAAGGTCACATAGGAGGAGAATTAAAGTTGCATAGCAATTTAATTAAATAAAAGAAAAGAATTTTAATAAATATGATAATTTATATTAGAAAGTTGCATCCCAAGATATTAGCAATTTCATGCATAACATCATTACCATCAAATCAAGTGTGATTTAAAATGTATCAAATAAACCTTGTTTGAAATTACTATGAATTATTAAACTAAATAATATAAATAATAAGAAATTATTATTTTTATATTTATTAAATATATAATGAAGTTGAAAAATGATTATTTCAAGCAATGTAATAATATGAAATCTAAGCAATCTGAAGAGCACACTATAGGAGAATTTGTGTTTTGTCATAATATAAATAAATTAAAACAAAAAACGTTTAGAAAATATAATAAATAATACTAGAAAGTAGCACTCTAACTTGTTAAGGAGAGCAAGTATAAGTTCCTCGATTGCTAATCAGGTATGAATGAAAATATCTTTTAAAGTGAGACAAATCTCAAAAAAAAATAGATTTTTAAAAATTAAAAGTAAGCATTTAATTTAAAGGAACTCACCAAGGACCCTCCAATGAACTATATTTCTTTTACTTCAATAAAACATTATTTTAAATTAGTAAGAATTAAAAAAAATAAATATATATAATAACGAAATACTATTTAATATTTAATTAATTTATAAGAAAAGAAGAAGGAAATAAATTGAGATAATAATATGTAACAAAAAAAAGTGATATAAAGGTCACACAATGTGGTAAATTAGACTTTCTTTTTAAAAAAAAAAAATAAAAAATATAAATTTAGAAAAATGAAAAGAAAAATTATTTGAAACATGCATTACAAGAAATTAAGGCGATCAATTGCAACATCCACGATCATCAAAACTTATTAGAATAAAGTATTTGAAAATATAAAAATTAATATTTAATTAGAAAG
The DNA here is from genome assembly GCA_023846275.1 of Vanilla planifolia. Taxonomy (NCBI): domain Eukaryota; kingdom Viridiplantae; phylum Streptophyta; class Magnoliopsida; order Asparagales; family Orchidaceae; genus Vanilla; species Vanilla planifolia. Next base: position 49,199 of record JAIUJO010000185.1, read on the forward strand.
ATTTCATTGAGCTTATTCTGATGGCATGTTTCATCTTTATTAGATCACATTTGGATTTAGTACAAACTACAAAATTAAGTAGGCACAAATAAAAATCAATTATTAATTTGACAATAAAAAAATTGTTTTCAATTGAAATGTGGTAAATTGTACCAATGTATATAACAAAATTTATGTGACATAAAGTTCACATGATTGGAGATTTAAAATTACAGAGTATTATAACCAAAGAAAGTATAACAATTGAAAAAACAAGATAAATTGTAAACAAAAGTTATATTCTATGATATTATGTAAATTGATTGTAATATCCTCAATTCTTAAATTTATTATGAATAAAATATCTTGTAATGTTAGCCAAAGCTTTATAAAATAAAATAATTAAATTATAATAATTAATATTTTAACAGATAGAGCTCTGAAAGATAAGTCTACTAACATTAGCTTGTTTGGATTAAAGGTTTTTTGAATTACTACAAATTATACTTTTAAAAAGAGATAAATAATAGTGAAGTATTAGTTTAATAGTAGGTAAATATATAATAAAGTGGGAAAATGATTAATTTAAGCAACAAAATATACCAAAATAAAAGTGATGTAAGGTTCAATCAAAAGGATATTTTGATGCACTAGAAAATATAAGAATGTGAAAGAAACAATTTTAAAAATTGAGGTACTACATACAAAAGCATTACATTCTAGGACACTTAGGAGATTAAGTGTGACATACTTGCTTGTCATATAAGTTATAATATAAACCAAAATTACCCATAAAGTATTCTAAAACACTAGAAAACAAAGTATTTAAAAAATATAAAATAAATGAATCATATTTCCTTAAACCAAAGCTTGTTCAAAATAATTATAAATTGACAAAAAATATAAACATAAATAATGATAAATAAATTTTATATATTAAATAAATATATGTTAATTCTTAAATAAAATAAATTGAAATAATATAAAATAACAAAGTCAAAGTAATATAAAGGTCACACGAGAGAAGATTTAGTGTTACATAATAAAATAACCTTATAAAAGTAAAATACTTTAACAAATAAAATAAATTCTATAAGAAAGATGTAAATCCTATTACTAAGGAACTCAAATATGACTTGTAAAGTATGCCAAAACACAAGAAAATAAAGAATTCAAACAAATAGAAATAAATATTGGCAGACAAATCCAACAACTTTTCTAAGTTTAGTTAAACCACATTTGGAATGATATTGAATTACTTAAGTAAGCACAAATGAAATAAATTATTGTTCAAACTATAAGTAAATATATATAAAAGTGCAAAAAAGATAAATTGAAGTAATATAATATAAGAAAATTTAAGGAATTTAAACATCATGCATAAAGAGTTGGGAGTTAAATAGTAGTATATGAAAATAAATGAAAAGTTTTTGAAAACTTAAGATGAATTATTAAGAAAATTTTCTTTGTAGGATAGGTTGAAGACCAAGTGTAGCATCACTAATAATTATTAGGTACAAACAAAAATCTCATAAAGCATACATAAATGCTAGATAATAAAATATTTAAAAACAATATAAATGAATATTGAATTCCATAGAGGTCCTTGGGCCAAGTCCAATAAACTATTTTTTAATCTTCATCAAACCTCATTTGTAATTATTGTAAATTACCAAAGTAAAATAAGCATAAATAATTATAAATTTCAAAAATACTTATTACATATGTATTAAAACTAAAATGGAATAAGCTGAGATATTGTAATCAAACAAAATTAAGGTGTTGCAATGGTTTTATGACAATAAAGTTATAGTTTCAAAGTGATATAACAAAATTAAAGCAAAAGTTTTTAAATAAATTGCATAAGGAAGTTCCTTTCCAAGATACTTTTGAAATTTAGTGAAACTTTATTGATCATGAAATCATATACAAATTAAAATAACTCATGAAACATGCCAAGATAAAGGAAAATAATATATTTCAAAATATAAAAATTGAATATTAAATTAGATAAACCTCATTTGTTTAGTCTCAATTGAACCTCTTTTGAAATTATTATGATTTAGCAATCTTAAAAAACATAGATAATAATGAATTATTATTTTAATATAATAATATGCTTTAAAATTAAAATAAAATGAATGGATGTAACATAATAAAAACAACTATAGTGATGTGATTGTCTCATAAAAGGAATTTAGAGTTCTATAATAATATAACTAAATTAAAATAAAATATTTTAAAAAATAAAATAAATTGTATAAGTTGTATTCTAATATACTAAAAAGATCGATAGAAACATCCTCTATTTTTATATTAGGATTGAATTAAAATGTCTCATAAAGTTAGATAAAATGAAAAAAAATAAAATGTTTAAACATGTAAAATTGAAAATGTAATTTAATTGAGCTCATCAAGAGTAACCCGAATGGCTTTTTTGTCATGTTCGTCAAGCCTAGTTTGAACTATTGTGACTTTAATGATATAATAAGCTTAAATAATAATAAATTACTATTTTAAAATGATGTGATGATATAGTAAGCCAATAATTAGATAAATTAAATTAATGTATATAAACAAATCAAAGTGATGTGAATATCTTGCAAGAGAAGATTTAGGGTTACATTGTAATATAAATCAATCAAATTGAAAAATTTCAAAGTTGGATAAATTATATATGAAAGTTTTATTCCATGATAATACAGAGATGAAGTGTATTTTTCTTGATCATCAAATCAAGTGCAAATATAAATAACTTAGAATGCAATGAAATATCCAACAAAATAAAATATTAAAAAAAATATTTTGTTGGATAAACCTTACTTAGACATGTGTAATTCATTTCAATCAAACTTGTTATATTTACAATAATTATCAAAGTAAATAAGCATAAAAAAATTAAATTATTTTTTTAATATTAGGTAAATAAAAATTAAAGTTAAAATAATGTAAATTAAAGTAGTATAATCTTACCAAATCAAAGTGATGCAAACGTTACAAGAGAGAAGAATATGAACTTCATAACAAGAAATCCAAATGAAATAAAAATTTATAATAATAAGAAAATTGGTGCAAGAAAGTTATGTTCTATGATACCAAAAAGATTGAGTGTAACATTGCCAATGACCAAATCATGTACCAACCAAAAGCACTCATAAACCATTAAAAACTAATAAAAATAAAATATTTAAAAAAGTTGTTATTTCATTAGGAAGTGCTCATCAAAACTAGTCCAACGACATTTGTTTCTTCATTATTCAATTTTGTTTGGCACTATTACAAATTAGTAAAGTAAATAAGTACAAATAATAATGAATTATTATTTTAATATTAAATAAATATATAATAAACATTAAATTAATAAATTAAAGCAATGTAATATAACAAAATCAAAGCAAAAAAACAAAGGAATGAAATAAATTATATATGAAACTAGCATTCCATGATAATATGGTGATGTAGTGTGATATACTCAAATGTCAAATGCACTGCAAATCAAAATGTCTCACAAAGTATTCAAAACTTCTAGAAAATAAAAAAATTTAAAATAATATAAATAAATATTTAATTTGGTTCATCTCATCAAGTTGAGTTTTATGACGTTTGTGTTTTCTCGATCAAACTTAATTTCAAACTAAAAAAAGGTGACATAAGCAACAAAAAATTATTAATTTAATATTTATTAAATAAATATTAAAGTTGAAATATGATAAATTAAAGCAATGTAATATGACCAAATCCAAGAATTCTAAGGGTCATACAATAGAAAATTTAGTTGTTCATTGTAATAAAATATTAAGATCAAAGCAAAATGTTTGCATAAATGGGATAAATTATTAGAGAAAGATATATTTCAAGATATTAAGCAAGTCGAGCATAATATCACCAATTATTAAATTTGTTATAAACCATAATCTCGTCTAACATACACCAAAACTTTAGTAAACATAAAGTTTAATATATATGTAATGAATATTTGAATAGATAAAGTCTATTGCAACTAGTCTTTTGATAGCTTTTTTCTTAATTGGATCTCATTTTAGATTATTATAAATTACAAAAGTAATTAAACATTAAATATAAGAAAAAAATATTTTACTATTGAGTAAATGCATATTAAAGATGAAATACGACAAATTAATGTAATAAATGAAAATCTAAATATAAAAGTTTAATAAATGAGAAACATTGTACAAGAAAGTTTTGTCCATAAATACCGAGTGAAACATCCTAGATTATCAAATTAGTTTTGAATTTAACCATCTCAAAAAATATGGTAAAATTCATGAAAGTGAAACATTTAAAAATAAAAAATGATTATTTAATTTGATAATACTAGTTGAGAAAAGTTCAATGAAATTTGTTTCTTCTCAATAATACCTAGTTTAAATTTCCATGAAGTATAAACTTAAATAAGCATGAACAAAAAATAAATTACAATTTTAATGTTAAACAAATTTATGATAAAGTTAGAAATGAGATAGATTGAAAAAATATTTTATAACAAATTCAAAGTGATATAAATGTCATATGATAGGAGATTTAAAATAACATAATAATATAAAAAATCAAAGTTAAAATTATGAAAAAGAGAGATAAATCAATTGAAAACTTGCTTTAAAAGGTAATTAAAATATTGAATGGAACTTTTTCAATTGTTAATTTAGTTAAGACTTCAAAATTCTCATAAAGTATAGGAAAAGCAATTTATTTCATTTTATAAAGCTCTTTGAGATGAGACCAAAGACATTTTATTTCATCTCAATTTAACCTTGTATGAAATTACAACTAATTATTAAAATAAATAATCATAAATTATTAGAAATTATTATTTTGGTATTAAACAAATATATAATAAATTTACAAAAAGATAAATATAATTAATGTAATCTAACAAAATTTAAGTGATGTAAATGTTGCAAGGGAGAAGAATTACAATTTCATAGTAATATAACCAAATCGAAGTGAAAAATGTTAAGTGAGAGATTGCCTTGGAAAGTTTCATTCAATGATAATAAGAAGATTATGGTAACTATCTCTATTCTTAAAATAAGTACAAACTAAAATATCTCATAAACTATAATAAAACCATAGAAAATAAAATAATTAAAAAAATTTAAAAAAAATTAATATTTAGTTGGATATACATCATCTTGATGATTTCAAAAATATTTGTTTTTTATTAATCAAACCCCATTATGAAATCTTATGAATTACCAATTTAAATAAGAAAGAATAATACTAAATTATCATTTTAATTTTACAATAGTATACAATAAAGGTAGCATGAGATAAAATGAAGCAATGTAATATAACCAAATCTAAATGATATAATTGTAACATGAGAGGAGATGTAGAGTTAAATAGTAATACAATAAAATCAAAGAAAAAAATTGAAAAAAATGAGATAATTTATATGGCAAAGTTGCATTCAAAGATTCTAAGGAGATCTTTTATGATATCCATGATAATCGAATGTGTTATTATTCAAAATGTCTCACAAAGTATTGTAAAATAATTGAAAATAAAATATTTTAAAAAAATCTAAATATATAATTAATTGGATATAGCACATTGAGACAAGTGCAATGCTATTTGATTTATCTCCATCAAGCCACATTTAGAATTACTATGAATTACGTAATTTAAGGAAACATAGAAAATAATAAATTATTATTACAGCAACAAGTAAATATGTACATTAAAGCCAAATATAGATAAATTGAAGTAACATAATATATCCAATTCAATGAGAAGCATTTGATGGAATGAGGTAAATTCCACATGAAAGTTGCATTAAAAAATATGGACATCAAGTTCAATAAGCTCAACATCAATTCTTCCATGAATAGAAATTTCTTGCCAAGCTTGTCAAAACTAATGATAATGTTCTTTGAGACAAGTACAATGAAATTTATTATCTTGATAGGACATGATTTGGACTTCTTAGAATTTTAAAAACTAAAAAAAGAATAAATAATTATAAATAAGTATATTAACATTAAAAAAATTATTAAAGCTAAAAAGATATAAATAAAGAAATATAATTTAGCAAAATGAAGGTGATATGAAGGTCACATGATAAGACATTTCAAGTTACATAATGATATAAGAGTTTCAAACTGAAAAAATTTGAAAAATGAGATAAATAGTTTGAGAAAGTTGCACTACAAGTTGTAATATTGATTGAATGCAACATACTTTATCATCATAACATGTAGAATCTAATTGTTTCAAAACATGTTAAAAAAATAATAAAATAAATTACTTAAAAATTTTAAAATAGATATCTAATGTGATAGCTCTCATTGAGTCAAGTTTAGCGATATTTGTTTTGTCTTCAATAGTCCTCATTTATAATTAATGGGAATTACCATATTAATTAAACATAAAAAATATCTAGTTATTACTTTAATGTTAAGTTAACATAAATTTAAATAAAATGAGATAAATTGATTCAATACAATATAACAAAATCATTGTAAAACATTCGACGAAATGAAATAAATTTTACATGTAAGTTGAAACTAAGAAAATAAAGATATTGGATGCAACCTCCTCTATCACTAATTCATGTACAACTTTAAATGTATTATGTCATGCTAAAACTCTACAAAATGAAATATATAGAAATATATAATGACTATAGAATTGGATAGTGCTCGTTGAGAGGAGTCCAACAAGATTGGTTTTATCTTGATTAGATTATGTTTGAAATTACAAGGAATTATCACATAAAATACATAAGTAATTATAAGTTTTTATTTTTAATTTTAAATAGATTAAAATTAAAGAAAAAATGAGATAAATTGAAATAATATAATCTAACCAGGTTAAATCAAAGTCAAGCTACACTAAAGAAGAATTAGAGTTTTAAAATAACATAACCAAATTGATGTAAAAAGGTTGAACAATTGAGAAAAATTGTGTGCTAAATTTGTATTCTACGATACTAAAGAGGTTAAGTGTGATATTCTCAATCATCAAATCAATCCTGAATTACAATGTCTGAGGAAATCCACAAAAATTTAAACAAAATTAAATATTTGAAAATTCATGAATGAATATTTAACTTTATACAACACATTGAGATGAGTCTAATAATTTTTGTTTTGACTTGACTGGAGCTCATTTAAAAACACGATGCATTTAAAAAAATTAAGAATAAATAATTATAAATTATTATATTAATATTGAGTATACATGCATTTATAAAAAATGGAGATAAATTGCAGCAATATGTTATGATTAAATCATTATGAAAGCATTAAAGAAATGAGATTAATTATTGGTGAAAGCATAATTATAAGATACTAATAAGAATGTGTCAACATCCTCTATGAAAAAATAAGGATTGATTGGAAATTTTTCATAAATCTTGAAACTTTTAACAAACTAAAATATTTAATAAAAAGAAATAAAGTTTTAATTGAATAAAATATTTAGAGATGAGTGCAAAGATGTTTGTTTTCTCTCGATGAACCTCGTTTGGAATTAAAGTGATTCACAAAATCAAATATGCATAAACAAAAATAAATTATCATTTTAACATTAAGTTAATTTATATTAAATTTGAAATGTCTTACATTAAGAAATGTAATATAAGTAAATCAAATCATTTTAAAGATCACAAAAGAGGAGACTGAGACATACATAATATTGCAACAAAATTAAAGCAAACAATTTGAAAGAATAAGATAAATTTATTACAATGTTACAATCTAAGATACTAATGAGATTTAGTATAATATCCCCAATTATCATAACATGTATGAATTAAAATGCATCAAAAAGCCCACTAAAACTCACAACATTAAATTATTAATTAACATAAAAATAAATAATAAATCAGATAAAGTCTATTGAGTTGAGTTTAATGACATTATTTTGTCTCAATTAGACATTATTGAGAATTATAATAAATTGCCAAAATAAATAAATATAAATAATGATAAATTATCATTGTAAGATTTAGTAAATGCATATTAATGACTAAATGAGATATATTAAATCATTGCACTATGACAAAATCGAAGTGAAATTTTTGAAGAAATGAGAATAATTATAAGAGAAAGATTCATTCCAAGATACTATGGAGATTGAGTACAATATCCTCAACCCTTAATTCAAAGATAATTAGAAAAGTTCTATAAAGCACCTAAAAATTTGGTAAAATAAAATATCTAAGAATATAGAAATAAAGTTTTCGTTGTAAGTGCCTATAGAGAGAGTCTAAAGACATTCTTCTATCTCATTTAGTCTTCTTTGGAGTTAATGTGATGTACAAATTTAAATAAGCATAAATAAAAATAAATTATTATTTTAATGATTATGTAAATTTATATTAAAGTAAAATTAAGATAAATTGAAATGTAATGTATCTAAACCAAATATGTTTCATAATTACATGAGAAGAGATCGAGTGCTGCTCTTTTTAACAATAAAATCGAAGCAAAATATTTGAAAAATGAATTAAATTGTATGACAAAGTTGTATTCCAAGGTACTAATGAGATCAAGTATAGCATAGTAATCATAATATCATTTGTAAAACAAAATTCCTAAAAAAGAATACTAAAAGGCATAAAAATGAAGTATTACACATATAAAGTTAAATATTTTATTAGATAGAGGTTACCGATTTGAGTGTGATGGCATTTATTTTGTCTTTATTTAACCTTATTTAGAATTACAATGAATTTAAAAAATAATTAAACATAAATAATAATAAATTATTATTTTAATATATGGTAAAAAAATATTAATTTAAATTTGCATAAATTTGTGTAATGGAATGTAACCAAATAAAAAGTAATTTAAATATCACTCAAGAGAAAAGTTAGAGATACATAGTAACATAACTTTACTAAATAAAAACTTTTAGAAAATGAGATAATTTGTATGGAATAATTCATTCCAAATTACTAAGGAGATTTAGTGTAACATAACTAATTGTTAAATTAGGTCTTAACCAAATGTCTTGAAAAGCATGCCAAAACATTAAAAAATAAAATATTTAAAAATATTAACATTATATGCTATTTGATAGTCCTCATCAAAATGAGACAAACGATGATTGTTTCATCTCAATTGGACCATGTCTGGATTTACTGTAAATTAAAAAATTAGAGAAGCATAAATAATAATGTATTATTATTTTAATATTAAGAAAATTTATATTAAAGCTGAAAATGAGATAAATTTTAGTAATATAATTTAACTAAATGAAAGGAATATAAATTTCTCATATGAATAGATTTACAGCTATATATTAGGATAACAAATTTGTAGTAAAACTTTGAATAAACGAGAAAAATTGTATAGGAAAATAGCATTCCAAGAAGCTTAGAAGATCGTGTGCGACAACATCAATCTTCAAATCACGCATAAATTTGAATATCTTATAAAGCATAGAAAAACCAAAGGAAATAAATTATTTTAAAAAAACATATTAAATTGGGTAAAGCAAATTAAGAGGAGTCCAATGACATTTTTTGTCTCAAATGGAAATCATTTTGAATATTCAAAATTACCAAAGTAAATAAGCATAAATGAAAATAAATGATCATTTTTTATAATGAAAATACGTACTAAAGCTCCAACGAGATAAAGTTTTGTGATGTAATTAACAAAACAAAGAGTTGTAAAGTTTATAAGAGAGAAGAATTAGAGTTTAAAAGTAATGTAAATAAATGATAATGAAAACATTGAGAAAATATGAGATAAAATGCTAATGAGAGTTGCATTCGAAGATACTAAGGAGATTAAGTATAACATTCTCGATCGTTAAATAAGGTACAAAATAAAAGTGATGTAAATGTCACATGATAGTAGATGTAGTGTTATATAGTAAAAGAACTAAATCAAAGCAAAACATTAAAAGAAACGAGAGAAAGGTTATGCTAAAAAGTGCACTCCTAGATATTCAGGAGATGGAGTGTAGCATCCTCAATCATCAAATAAAACTCAAATAAAAAATGCTTTATAATATAACAAAATTTAATTAGTGCAAAGGAAAATAATTTTTTATTTTAATGTTAAATAAATATATATTTAAATGGAATGATATATATTCAAGCAATATTAAATAACCAAATAAAAGTGATATAAATGTCACATGAGAAAAAATTTAGAGTTACATAGTAATACAACCAAATAAAAGAAAACTATTTAAAGAAATGAGATAAATTATATAATGAAGTGGAATTCGAAAAACTAGGGAGATTGAGTATAAAATTCTTGTTCATTAAATCATGCATAAGTTGAATGACTCATAAAATGTGCCCAAACCCTTAAAAATAAAATATCCAAAAATGAAAAGATAAATATTCAATTGTATAGAGCTTGCCACAAATAGTGTAATGACACCTTTTTCATTATTATTACACCTCATTTAAAATTATTTTGAGTGATAACATAAAATAGGCATAAATAATAACAAAATAAAATTTTAAATATAATTAATATTTATTAAAGAAAACATGACATTAGTTGAATCATTATAACATAAAAACATTAAAGCTAAAATTTTGAATTAATAAGACATATTACAAAGGAAAGTTATAGTCCAAAATGCTAAAGATGTTTTGTGTAACATCCTTGATCATTAAATCAAGTAAGAATCAAAATCCCTCATGAAGAATACTAAAATCTTGCAAAATAAAATATTTGAAATATTAAAAAATAATATTTGTCAAAATTGAGCTCATCGAGATGTGTGTAAGAATAAGATAAATTTAATATTTGTCATGTATATTAAAACAAGAATAAGATAAATTATAGCAATATTATTTTAAAAATCAAAGGGATCTAAAGGCTTCATACGAGGAGACTTAGAATTTCGTAGTAATATAACCTAATTAATTAAAAAAATACGATGAAGTGAGAAACTTTATATAAGAAAGTTGCATTCAATGTTACTAAGAACATTGAGTGCAACGTCCCAAGTCAAGAACTCATGTCTAAATTAAAATGCCTAATAAAGCATGCCAAAATACTAAGAAATAAAATAATTTTAAATAGGTAAATAAATATATATTTGGATAAAATTGCTTGAGATGAGTTCAATGAAATTTGTTTTGTCTCAATTAAAACATCTTTACAATTTGTCTTAACTGTCGAAGTAAACCAGAATAAATAATTGTAAACTACTTTTTAATTTTAAGAAAATTTTCATGCTGAAATTATATAGCTCAAGGTAAAGATCACATAAGTCATGAATTAACGTTTCATAGTAACATGATCAAATAAAAAACAAAAAATTTAAAAAAATAAGATAATTTATGACATTTTTTTGTAATTATTTTTTTTTTAACTTTTTTCTCTTTATCTTAATACGACACACATTCTCTTACTTTTTTCTCTCTCATCATTCTCTTATTTATCTCAAAATTAAATTACATAATGAATATAAATATTATTTGTAATTATCTTCTATGTTATGTCATATTAAGATAATATCTTATAATAATGGTACTATTAATTATTTAATAAACTTTTAAATTCTATGGATTAATAAAATAATATTAAAATAATAATCAACGCATAAATTGAAACATTTATAATATATCAAAATACTAAAAAACTTGTAGTTTTTATGGTGCTTAAATAATATTTAATATTTTTTAATTTTAAAAAGATAATATTAATAAATTTAGAAGTTAAAATATTAAGATATAACTCTTCTTTAATAATTTCTCTCTTTTTTTCCTCATATTATCATTCTTTTATTTGTTTACCATTCCCTATCTCTTTATCTTCTACTCACCCTCTTTCTTTTATCTCTCTATTTTCTTTATTCTCCACTCTGTTTTACTTATTAATTTATTCTATTTATTTAGTCTATGTTCTCTCTCTTCTCACTTTTATCTTCTCTTTATTTAATCATGTCTCTTTTCTCTCATTATTGATTAAGAAATCTCTTATGTTATACATTTTAACATAACTTTTTAATAATAAAATATATTTTATTGTTTATATTTAATAAATAATTAAGTATTTTTGTAAGAATTATATTTTTGTTGAAATAAGTTTTATATGAGTATTTACTTCAAGTGAAATAATGTTAAACATAATTTCTTATTAATTTAATATAACTAAAACATTAATATTTTATGATATCATGACATATATAACAAAACTAAATTTACTTTTATAAGTGTAAGTAAATATACGATAATTTATAAATTAATGGAATAGTTCATCTTTTTATTGACATTAAGCATGCAAGTATGATTTTTTGGCTTTTGTATGCTGTGTAACCATACCAACATTATAGCATTAGTTCTCATTAGAACTTAAAGTTAAACATGCTTAAGGAAAAGTATTATTGGGATGAGTGATCTCTTGAGGTGTCCTCATGTTGTGCATAAGTTTTCATAACATTCCTTTTCTAATTAATGATAGTTAATTTTTATAATATGTTTAATATTCATAAATGACTTTGTTATGAATGATATTTTGAAGTTTCCAATTTTGTTATTTCTTAATAATATTGACTTCATAGGATCATTATTGTTAATTCATTGTATTAAGTAATGCACTTTATGTGATGTTATAAAATAATAACTTTTGTACTATTTAATGTTGAGAGGAATAATTTATATCAACTACAACAAATTAGAAGTTATGTACATTTATAAAATCACATAAATATTTTGAATAAAAGTTTTTTAACATAATAATAATATAGTATATGACATAAGTTACTTAAATGTTTGAAATGAATGTAAAATAATATTCATTTTATCATCTATATCTCTTCAAATTAAGATATATTCTTTTAATAATGATATTATATATAATTTAGTTAATTTTTTAAAATATATGCATTAAAAAAATAATAATAAATTAACAGTGAACATCGAACTTAAATATTTCTAGTTTAACACAATATAACAAAACTCTAATTATTGTTGCTTTTAGATAAAATTTAATATTATATCAATTTAACATGTTAATATTAACAAATATTATGAGTTACATTATGGAAATATAACTTTTACTTAATTGTTTCTCTTTCTTCTTTCTCTTTATCTCAATAACTCTACCATTCTTTTACTTTCTTTACTCTCTCAAAATGTTTCTTTTATTTGACTCCCATTTCTCTATCTCTTTATCTTCAAGTGACCCTCTCACTCTTCTATCTCTCAATTTTCTATCTCTCTCACTTTATATTTTATTTTCTGTCGTCTTTATCTCACACTTCTCTCATTTTTTCTCTTCACTCAATCATCTCTCTGCTCCCTCTATTAATATTTTCCTCTCTATCTCTCTGTCTAAAATGATTATCTTTATTCTTGTAAACTTATCTCATACATTATTATCTCTTTTTTTAGATTCACAAGTTAAGATTATTTATGAAATCCCACATGTTACAAACTTTAATATTTATTTTTAAAAAAAACATATATTTCAATATTGATTAGTAACAAATAATTTTTATTTTTTAATTAATAAGAATTAAATTTTAATAGAAAAAATTCTTATTTATAAACATATTATTTTTAAAATAATAATAATAATAACTCTTTATTATTTTAATACTATTAAATTATTTTTATTAGATTATATTATGACATAAATTTAAAATATAATTATCTTTAAAAATGTTTATGAATAATAATTTATGAAATCTTTTGTAGTTCATTATTTTCATGACTATAACCACACAAGTATGATTTTTTATCTTTTTTATTCTTATGCAACAACACTAACATTATTGCAATATATCATATTTGAACACCAAAATCAAGCTTGCTTGGCTTAGAGTAACATTATGATGCATGTCATGTCATCCTTCTATTTGATAAGGTAAGGCATAAATGTTTAGAATTTTATTTTAAAAAATTTGTTTATTATGAATTATGTTTAGTTATGAGAAACAAGTTATTGCACTTCTAAACATGGTGAATTAGTACCCTTTAATGTACCTTGGAGTGTCAGTAAGCATTAAGGATTGAACACATTTATGTGAAACATGGAAAATCTTTCTTTTTATTAAAAACTAAAATGTTAGATTATTGATTTTTAACCATAAAACATCTCTCTATTTGTATCAATTTCAAATACTATAGAAGCATTCAATTCTTCAATCATCCCCTTAATTTAAGAAATGTATAGGATTTCATTTTTTAGTCCCTTATTGGGTCAAATCCAACTCATTCATTGTTACCAAATTAAATGTTAGAATTTTTATTAAAGTATTATTAAATTAGAATAAATAATTTGATTAAAAGTTTCATCATTATAAAAATGAAAATAATAACTCCCAAACCACATCACCATCATGTGCCCATGTGCAAAACACTTAAGTCAACCAAGCTTAAAATGTCATAGTAAGCCTCAAGTTTAGAGACTAGGTCCTAAACTAGCTAGGGTAAGCAAGAGGAAAGATCGAGCAAGGCATAACTCAAATCAAGTATTTAATGAGTCAAGTTAGACCCTTAAACATGTTACAAACTTACATGCAAAAGAGTAGCCCAAAGGTGATGAAATCCTAAGCACACAAGGGGTAAGCTAGTTCCAATTTCAACTCACAATAACTATGCATGAACATTAATATAAATAGAAAAGACAAGTTCTTTTTGGTAATGTTGGACTAAACTTCAACCAAGAAATTATCACTAAAGTGTGCATTATTTTTGAACAATCAATCATTGGTTGAACAATGGACATTTCATCCATTATAAGTGCTTCTTGTTGGCTTGAAATTAGATGGCCAAGTTCACATCTAAGTTCATCAGATGGCCAATATTGTTTCTTTATTTTAAAACAATTTATCCTTTAATTGGATGGCCAATATCACTTGTTGTTTTAATCCTATTGTTCGAATCATTCCTATCTTTACCATTACTAAATTGAATAATCCAAATCTCATATGAAATGATTAGATGGCCTAGATTTATTCCTTCTATATCCAAATATCCACAACTCATCTGTTATTATGACATTTGATCTCATGATCAAGAACCTCTCCAATCTTATCAATTAACCCTAGTTGATCTTGTGTAATGGCTAATTGCATAACTGTTTAGGATAAAATATTTATGAAGTTTGGAAAAATTTTTAAGCCACTTTGTAGTAGCTTTTAAAATTATGTTTTCTTAATTTTCTAATGGTTATGATAAATATTTTCTTATATAAATCCAACCATTATTACTGAATGTCTAATGAGTGAATAATATTTTAAGATCTCAAAAAAATGCTACATGATCTTGCATTTATGTAAATTTTCTAGGCAACAACACATTACTGTTAATATACTAAAAATTTAAAATTCTTCCAACAAAGGCTAAATATTCTAAGCTTTTATTTTATTATTTCTCTTCATAATGGTGCACTCTTTTGTCTCTCTATTCATCAATAAGGATATGAAAAATATATTTCTTTATCAAAATGTTTTTTTTTGTTATGTTTTCTTTTTCTTTTGGGTTGGGAAGCTTGATATTTGTGAAAGCTTGAGTTCTATTTGATCTCATAATATCAAAGTTAGTGTTAAGCTCTTAAAAGCATGGGTTCTAATTAAACCCACAAAAGTTAGTAGGTCGGAAGCAAATTACAAAAGAAACTCAAGTTCAAGGTTAACTATTAGAAAAAACTTTAAATTATTACTCTTTTAATAGTGGACTATTTCAAGACCTCAATTAAGGGATGATGTTATTTCTAGATTTGTTCACCCTACCAAAAAAGTTATGTTTATAAATTTAATTTTATTTTTATTTTTTGTAATCATTAAAATTATATATCTATATATATAATCAAAGTTTTCTTCCATAATAAAATTCTTTTCTATAAAAGAAAATCAAAGACTAAATATGATCCAAAATAAGCAAAACTATTTTAAAATCCACTATTTATCACTCTTGTGGGATTTGCATTCTTATTTTACTTGAATGGGTTACCTATTATGTAATCCTTGTGTTGTACATGTTTATTTATAGGATTTGTATTTCTAATGAATGATAATTGAACTTCTAAAATGTTAATATTTATAAATAACATAATTATCAAAGTTATTTTACCATCTCAATTTTAGTTATTTCTTATTATTATGAAGTTTATAACATTGTTATCATTTTTACATAGTATAAAATATTTCAATTGATAAAGTTAAATAAAAAAAAAAGTTTTGTATAATTTAAGTTTTTGAAACATAACTTAGATAAAGTATAATAGAATATAATTTTTATATATATCAATCATAATATATAATTACTATAAATAAAAGAATTTTAAAATAATAATAATATATTACATAAAATAAACCACATAAAATTTTGAGATGAGCATGAAATCTTATATATTTTTATCTATATTATATAATGAAAAATATTATTTGATAATAGTAATATTTTTTATTATTTAGTTAACATTTAAAATTATATGTCAATAAAATAATATTAAATTAATAGTCAACATACACTTTAAATATTATATGTTACGTTAGTAAGATATAACTTTTATCTAATTATTCACTTGCTTCATTCTCTTTATCTTAATAGCTCTCACATTTCCTCACTTTCAACTATCTTGTCTTATAATTTTCTTATTTATCTCCCACTCTTTTTCTCTTTCTCTTCCCCTGATTCTGTCTCTTTTCTATCTTACAAGATTTTCTCAATTCTCTATCTTTCATATTGTTATTTATTTTATCTTTTGTCTTTTCTTTCTATCCTCTCATTTTCCCTTTCCCTTCAATCAATCATCTTACTCTTCTCTTTTTATTAATATTTTCCTTTCTAACCCACTCTTATTTATTCATGACTTTCCTCGCTTCCCATATGCTTATCTCATCACCACTATGTTTTTTGGCTCCTTCAATTAATATAAGTTGTGAAATCTCTCATTATTACACACTTTAATATATATTGGAAATAATAAATATATTTTCTATTTATAATTAATAAATAATTTGAATTTTTTATAAGAACTATAATTTATCATAAAAATTTATATGAATGTTTAATTTAAGAGAAATAATAATATAAAAATTTCCTTATTAATTAAATATAATTAAGGTTTTAATATGGGAAAATATTATGACATATATAATAATAGTAAAATTATTTTTAAAGGTGTATAACATGGATAATATACAAATGTTTCTTCACTAATTCATTCTTTTTGGATAATAATAACTCAAGATTTTCAAGCTTTTCTATGCATGTGTGAGCACACTAGCTTTATAGTTTGGATCTTATTAGAATGCAAACTTTAACTTAGGAGAGACACATAGTTGGATGGGTGACAAATCAGAAGAACTAATGTTGCCCGTATTTTTTTATAGCATTTGTTTTTCTAATGAATGGAAACTTACTTTAATAATATGTTAATATAAAAAATAACATATTTGTGAAAGATATTTTATAATATGCTTTTTGTTATTTTCATTTATAATAACATTATAATATAATAATAATTTCAATATAGTATTAAACATAGCACATCTTATTTTTTTTTAAAACAATAAAGTCAATAAAATTTAGTTATAAGCAACATAACTTATATCACCAATAATAAATTAGAATTTATATAAATTTGTAATAGTATATAATGTACTTTTATAAAACATTTTCACTAAAACAATAATATAATGTGTAACATTAAATATTTAAAATTATATCAAGCATATGAAATATTATTTTTACTTATTATTTATATTATGTAATAAGAAAAAAATATGTTTGAATTGATATGAAATTTATAATATCATTATTATTTTCAAATATTATTAAATGTAACACTTTATATAATATAAAAAATAATAAATTTAATATAATTTAATGTTGGTAAACATAGCTCATATCAACAACATAACTTTTAAATGTTTTTTTAGTATAATAATATTATATTATGTAACTTAAACTACCAAACATTTTATCATAAAAAAAATAATTATTTTTTAGTTTATTATTAATATTATCTTAAATGAAAATAAAATCTAGAATAGTGATATTCATTTTTTATTTTTTATATTATTATGTTAGAATCATTAACAAAATAATATTAAAAATATATACAAAATATAATTTAAACATTTTTAATATATTAAAAATATTATAATGCTTTGAATTTTTATTGTAATAAAATAATAATTAATATTAAATATTTTTATAAAGTTAATTTTTAAAAAAAATTAAGTTTAATTATTGAGATATATATTTTAGATAATTATTTTTCTCACTTCTTTCCTTTTATGTCAATAACCCTTATATTTTTAGATTTTCTTCTCTCTCCTAGTATTTTGTATATAATACAATTAGTATAATATTTTATGTGCTACTTTATCTTTTTTACAATAACATTATTTATTTAAATTATTAAAATTATTAGAAACATATGCTTATAACATATGTTATAAAATGCTAATATTAATTCACATATAATCTATTTTGCAGCAAAATTATAAATAAAATTTTAAAAAATATTTCTTTAAAAATTAGTCAATTTATTGTTTAATATTGTTTTGGAAAACGTTTAATTCAAATTTCATTTATTATTGGACACATTTCTAACTATGATAAACATCTTTTATAATAATTAATGTGTCACAAATTATTTTATAAGTAATATAAAAAATATGTTTTAAATAAAACATAATAAGGCAACTTTTAATTTTTTTTCATTGTAATATATTTTTAGAAAAAAATGTATATATTGATTAAAATTCAAATGTTAACTTTTCATTTATCGTCTCCCTCTTCTCCCTTTATCAATCTTTTTGTCTCTAACTCTACCTTACCTCTCCATATGTTTCTCCTATACTTCTACTAGCTAATTTCTCTTTCCACTTTCTTTTTCTATTATTAAGAATTCTCTCATGTTACGTTTTTTAATGTAAAATATAATTCATTGCTTTATTATTTATGTTGTAGATGAATAATATAATATAAATCATATCCATAACATATATTACTATATATTATATTAAACTATGCATTAAAAATATACATTTATTATATATTTAATGATAATTTTCATTTTTAAAAATAATATAATATTAAATTTACAAGTATAATAATTTGTATTATATATAATTTAGTTTTTTAATAAACATAATGATGTAGTTAAAATAATTAATTTAAGAAATAATTGCAATAAAAATTTATTTTATTATTTTTATTAATAATATATAAAAATTCGCTTTTTATTTCTAATAAATATAATTTTGTGAAAACAACTTTTTGTATGAATGACCTCTTTAAAGAAATGTGTAATATATATAATTTCTCGTTAATTTAATATGATTAATATATTAAAATTTGTACATATCATGACATGCAAAATAAACATTAAATAATGTTTTTAAAATATATGCATTATTTGTTATCTTAGAGACAATAGTCAAACTTACTTTTTTTTTTTACTTGTGTATGTGTTCAACAACACCAATATTAAGGCATTGGATCTCATAAGAACTCAAAAGTAAGCATGCTTGGCCAAGAATAATATTGGGATGGGTGTCCTTTTAAGATGTTTACATGTTGAACATATTTTTTGAGAGCATTCATTTTTCTAATAAATAAGAGTTGGGTCCAGTAATATACAAATATTTATTAAAAATGACCTAATTATATTTGATATTTTATAAATTTCAATTTAGTTCTTTTTATTGTTATTAACTTTATAAAGTTTTTACTTATTTTTTATATCCCTCATTCCCTTCTCTAACTCCTTGTTAACTATATCTCCCTCACTTTATTTTCTTGTTCCTTTTTCTTGAATCTCTTCTTCTCCTCTCTCTTCAAATTTTAATTAAAATATTTTTTATGTAAATCATTTTAATGTAAACAATTTTTTACTTTATTATTTTTATAATAAAATTATTAAATTAATATATTAGTATTACTGAAAGAACATATTATAAAATATTTTATAATATGTTAATATTAACACACATATTATCTGATATGCATCTAAATTATAGAAAAAAATTACTTATATTTATTTTTTCTAGCTAGTTAATATATTTATTAATTGTCGTATAATTTTTTAATTTTTAGCATAAATTTCTATTATATCTGAAGTGTTGTTAAGTATAAAAATTTAGCTTTAAGCTAGTTAATTTATAATAAGTAACTATAATATCTTATTTTATAACTATTATTATAAATGAAAATTTTATATAAAAAATTTGACAAATATTATTATTATTCATTACAATTTTTTTTTTTAAAAGTATATAATATGCATAGTTTAAATGCAAAAAAATTGATATTAAAATTTGTTCTTCTCCCTCTTCTCTTATTTCTCTCTCCTTAATTTTTTTATTTTTTTCTCTCCCTTTTTTATCTTATCTCTCCTCTACTTATCTCTCTTGCTCTATAATTCTTTATATTTCTCTCTTTTTATCTTTCTTATCTCTCCATCCAATCTTTATCTCTCTCTGTCATCTCTATTGTATTTTTTATCTATACAATATACTTTATAACTCCACCTCTCATTATCTCTCCCTTCCTTCCAAAATCCCCTATCTCTTTCTCTCTTCTTTCTTTATTTTCTTTATTTCTCTCTTAATTTTTCTCTTCCTTATAACTCTTACCCCTTTAGTTTCTTTCACCTTTCTCTAGTGTCACTTTTTGACATTCTATATTTAAATATTTTTATAATATTTTATATTTAAGATATTTAAGTTAAATATTCATTTATTACTTTCGTTTTTCTATAATAACATCATTTTGTTAATTTATGAGAATTATTAGAAACATATACTAATAACACATGTTATAATATGCTAATATTAATATGCATATAATCCATTATGTAAAAAAATTTAAATAAAAAAATTTATTTTTTAAAAAAATAATGAATATAATTTTTCAATTTTACTTTAGAATTTTAATATAAACTTTAATTATATTTGAATACATGTATAACTATGATAATCATTCTTTATAATTATTATTATGTAATAATTATCTTTCTACATCTTATTTGATAATTAATAAAAAACATTGTATTTATTTTTCTTATAAAACATAATAAAACTATTATAATTTATTTTCATTACAATATATTTTAAAAATAATATACATATTTTTAAATGCAAATATTCCCTTTCCATTCTAACCTTTTTCTTCTACCTATTTTTGTCTCCTCTCTCTTCTATTTCTCCACGTTTCTTTCCCACGCTTCCGCAAGGATTTAGTCTCCATTTGGTATCTCTGTCTCTAGATCCATCAATTATCATAATTATAAAATCTCTTTTTTATAAGAATAATATAACATTTCATGCACTAAATAATTGTTTATGTTATATTTTCAAAAAATATGATGTTTAAATCATATCTATAACAAATATTTTTATATATCAACATCAAAGTATGTCAAAAATTTCATATGTTTGAGATAAAATTAATGATAAATTTGTTCATTTCTATTCATTTAAAAGTATATAAATATTAGTTTTAATTTTATGATAATTAATAATATATAAGGTTTCATTTTTTTATTATACGTAATGGTTTAGTTAAAATAAATAGTATAATAAATATTTTTAATAAAAAATTTTATTTTATATTTTTATTATTGAAATTCAATAAATATTTTTAATTTTTGTTTATAAGACCAGTGCTTTAGTGGAAAAACTATTATATATGATTGTATACTATAAAGGAATGTATAACATACATAATTATCTCATTAGTTCAAAATAAATTATTCATTATAATTAGAATATACTTTGACATTTGTAATAGACATATAATTATTTTAAAAAAATGTAAACAAACAATAATATAGAAATATTCTTACACGATTCTTTATCTCCAAGACAACAGTCAAATAATTATACTTTTTTGACTTCTAGGTCTTTGTAGACCACACCAACATTAAAACACTAGATCTCTTTAGAGCTCAAACATTAAGCAACAAGCACCTTTTGAGATGCACATGTGTGTGTATAAGCATGTTTTTGTGTGCTTGTGGGAATGTGCACATGCATGTGGGTGTGCATGTGCAAGCATATGTGTTCATGACAATGTGTGTTTTCATGTGTGTAAGTGTACATGCATCTATGTGTCTATGTGTGCATGTGTGTGTGTGTGCATTTATGCTTATGAGTGCATTATCATGTGTGTTTTTGTATGCATGTCCATTTGCTTATGTCTACATGTGTCCGTGTCTAAACATGTGTGGATGTGTTTATGGGTGCATCTGTGTGGATGCAATTGTGTGGATGTGAGCATATGTGTAAGTATGCATTCATTGTGTGTACATGTGCATGTGAATGTGTGTTCATGTATGTCCATGGGTAAGTGTGTGTGCATGAGCTTGCATGTGTATTTGTGTGAGTGTGTGTACATGTGTGTATGTATGTCTATCTCTATTTGTGTCTTGTGTGTATATGTGTGTATGTCCATGTTTGTATGTTTTTGTGTGAGCATATTTGTGTGAGTGCATGTAGGTGTAGGTGTCTGTGCATGCCCATGTGCATGTGTGCAGGAGTGTGTGTGTGTGTGTGTCTGTATATTTGTGTAGGCATGTGGGCTTGTGTGAATGTGTGTGTGTGTGTGTATGTGTCAGGCATGCATGTTTGTGTGTGTGTGTGTTATGTATCTATATTTTTGAAAGTGTGCTTGTGTCTATAAGAATACACATTATTGTGTGCATTTGTTAATGTATGTATATGTCTTTTTGTATAAGTAGAAACATGTTTGTATATGTATGTGTGAGTGTGTGTATTCATTTATGTTGTGTATGTTTGTCATCGTGCATGTGCACGTGTTTGTGTTTGCATGTGCATGTATGTGACTGTGCATGTGCGTGTTCATGCTTGTGTGTGTGTGTGTGTCTGTATGTGTGTGTCAGTGGATTAACAAGTGTATGCATGTGTGCATGCATGTCCATGCATGTGTCTATGCATACTTGTGTGAGTGTTAACATGTCCTCATGTGTGTCATGTGTCGTGTGCATGTGTGTGTATGTGCTTATGTGTGTGAATGTGCATGTGTGTGTGTGCATGCGTGCTTGCATGCATGTGTGTGTTCATTTGTATTTGTCTATCTAAACGTGCATATGCACATGTGTGCATGTGTGGCTATGTCTGTGTGTGTATGTGTGTGCATGTGTGCATCTGTGTGCACAAATGACATTATGTGTGTTTGTGTGAGTCTCTGTGAGCATTTGTGTGTACATATATGTATGTGTTTGTTTGCATACATCTATGTAAGTGAGTATAAGAAGGTATGTGCTTGGGATTGTGTATGTATATGTGGATGTATTTGTGTGCATGTGTGACCATGTTGTTGTGTGTGTGTGTGTATATGTGCATGTGTGTATGTGCATGCTTGTATGTGTGGATATTTTTACATGTATGTGCATGTCTATGTGTGCCTGTGTGTATGTGTGTATGTCAATGCATGTGCATGTGAACATATGTGTGTTTGTGTATACATGTGTGGATGTGTGAGTGCTTATGAATATGTATATTTGTGAGAACATGTGTGTGTGTTTATGTGTGTGCATGTGTCTGTGTGTGTATGTGTGTGTAGATCTGTGTTTCAGCTTGTGTGCATGGGTGGCTGCGAGTTTGTGTGCATGCATTTATGTGTGCATGCATATGTGTGTGTGTACATGTGAGTGTGTTTGTATATGTGTGCATATTGTTTGTATCTATAGGTGTGCATGTGCGTCTATGAATGCATCAGCATGTATGTATGGGTTCAAGCATGTGTGTGCGTTTGTGTACATGTGTGTGTGTGGGGGATCACATTTTTATGAATGCTTAGTTGTGTGTGCACTTATAGGTTTGTGTTTGTCCATGCATTTGTACTCATGTATGTTTACATGTGCATGTGCATGCATATATGCTTGTGTCTATTTGTGTGTGTGCATCTATGTGTGATTGTGCATTTACATGTGCATATACATGTGAATGTGTGTGTATACATGTGTGCGCATGTATATTTGCATGTATATACATGTGAATGTATGTGTGCATGTATATGCGTATGTGTGAATGTGTGCATGTGTAGTTGTGTTTGTCTATGTGCATATGTGTGAACAGATGTATGGGTGTGAGAGTATGTGTGTATATGTGCATGTGCATGCATGTGTGTTTTCCTATGTACATATGCATGTATGTATTTATATATATGTGTGTAGACATATTTTTGTGTGTGCATGTCTGCATGCTTATGTGCATGTGTCTATGTGTATTTGTGCATGTGTGCACGAGTGTGTGTAGGAAAGTTTATGTGTATATGTGTGTGCTAACATCGATGTGTTTGTGCATGTATGTGTGTGTTGTGTGTATATGTGTGTTTATGTGTGTGTTCATTGGTGTGCAACTAATTATGTAAATGTGTGTGCACGTGTGTTTGTGCTGTGTGCTTGTATGTGTGCATGAGTGAATGTGTACACATGTGTGACTGTGGGTGCATGTATGTGCTTGTAGGTGGTTGCATGTGCACATGTGAGTGTGTGTGTGTGTGTGTGTGTGTGTGTGCATGGAAATGTATGTGTGTGTTTTGTGTCTACTTGTGCATGCATGTGTCTCTATGTGTGTGCATGTGAATGTATGTGTTTGTGTGAGTGCATTCTATGTGGGGGTGTATCCAAAGGTACGTATGTGTGTGCATGCATGTATGTGTGTGTGCATGGGTGTATATGTATGTAGGTAAATGTTTGTGTGTGTGTATGAGGGCACATGTGTGTGTACAAGTGCATGTGCATGTGTGTGTGTGCTCATGTGTGTGGGTGTATGCACATACTTATGTGTGTGTCTTTGAACATGTGTGTGTTTGTCAGAGCATGCACACACATGTGTCTTTTTGTGTTTTAGTGTACATGTGTACGTGCTCTTATTTGTTTATGCAAGTGTGTATGTGCATCTATGTGCATGCATGTGTTTGCTTATATGTGCATGTGCATGTGTGTGTGTGCATGTACTCTTATATGTGTGTGTGTGTAGGTGCACATGATCATGTATATGTGTGTGTGTGTGCATGTGCATGTACATGTGTATATGTCCTATGCATGTGTGTGTACATGTGTGCATGTGCATGTGCATGTGCATGTGTGTATATGTGTGTCTCTATGTTCTTGTGCACATTTGTGCTTGTGTTCATGTGTGTGTTTTTGTGCTCACATCTTTGTACATGTGTGTCTGTGTTATGCATACATGCATGTACATGTGTGCATATGCAAGTGTGTATATGTGTGTGTTTTTGCATGAACCTATGTGTGTGCACATAATTATTTGAATGCATATGAATCTAAGTGCATGTGTGCATGTGTGCTGGCATATGTTTATGCTTTTGTGTGAGTGTTTATGTGCATGTGTGAATGGGTATTTTTGTGAATGCATGTCTTTATGGGTGAGTGGGTGTGGCTATATGCATATAGGTGTGCATGCATGTGTGTGTGTGTGTGTATGCTTGTATAAATAGGTGTGTAGGCATGTGCATTTGTGAGTTTATATGTGTTTGTGTGTGTTGAAATGCATGCATATGTTTGTGTGTCTGTGTCCATATGGCTGTGAGGGGGTGTGTCTCTAGGTCTATTTGTGTGTGTGCAAGCATGCATGGTAGAATGTGTATGCGTGTGCATGCATGTACACACATGTGACCACATTTTTTGTGTGTTTGTATGTATGTATGTTCATGCATATAGATGTATGTTATGTGTCTATGTGCATTTGCATGTGTATGTACAAGTGTGTGTTTGCATAGACACATATGTATGTGTGTGGTTGCACACACCTATCGATCTTCATATGTGTGAGCAGCTGTACATCCTCATATGGGTTTATGCATGTCTATATGCCTGTGTGTGTCCATATGTATATCCATGTGTGTATGTAAATACATGTGCGTGTGTGTGTGTGTGTCTATGTGTGCACACAATGTACCTAAACTTTCACGTGCATGTGTATGTATGTTTGTGTGTCGACGTTCTTATATGTGAGTATGCATGTGTGTATGTGTGTAAGTTCATGTTTTTCTATGTGTGTGCGCATATGCATGTGTGCATTCTGTGTGACTGTGCATGTACATGTGCATGGTGTGTATGCAAGTGTCTGCATGGTCATATTTGCATGTACATGTATATGTGCATGCATGCATGTGTGAATGCATATGTGTGTGTGTTTGTACATGTGGATGAACATGTGTATGCCTGTCAGAGTATGTGTGTGTGTACATGTGTGTGTATATATATGTGTTTGTGTGTATGTGCATGTGCATGCATGTGTGTTTTTCTATGTGCATGTGTGTGTTTGTATATATGTGTGTGTACATATTTGTGTTTGTGCATATGTGCATGCTTATGTGCATGTGTGTGTGTATTTGTGTATGTGTGCATGAGTGTGTGTAGGTGAGTTTGTGCACATGTGTGTGTGTTAACATAGGTGTGTTGGTGCATGTATGTTTGTGTGTTGTATGTGTGTATATGTGTTTATGTGTGTGTGTATTTGTGTATGTGTGCATGTGTGCTTGTACGTATGCATGCATGTTCATGTGTGAGCATGTGCATTAGTGAATGTGTATGCATGTGTTACTGTGGGTGCATGCATGTGCTTGTAGCTGCTTTTATGTGTGCATGTGAGTATTTTTCTAGCAATGTATGTGTGTGTTTGTGTCTACTTGTGGATGCATGTGTCTTTGTGTGATGCATGTGTTTGTCTGTGTGTATTTTTGTGTGGGATTGCATCTAAAGGTGTGTATGTGTGTGCATGCGTACATGTGTACGTGCATGGGTGTTTATGTATGTAAGTAAATGTTTGTTTGTGTGCATGAGGGCACATGTTTGTGTATAAGTGCAGGTGCATGTGCGTGTGTGTTCATGTGTGTGGGTGTATGCACATACTTATATGTGTGTCTTTCAACATGTGTGTTTATGTGCATGCATGCACATGTGTGTGTTTGTCAGAGCATGCATACATAGGTGTCTTTTGTGTCTCAGTGTACATGTGTACATGCTCTTATTTGTTTGTGCAAGTGTGTAAGTGCATTTATGTACTTGCATGTGCATGAGTGTGTGCGTGTGTGTGTGTGTTTGGTTATCTATGCATATACTTCTATATGTGTCTATGTGCAGGTTCACATGACCATGTGCATGTGCATGTGTGTGTAGGTGTGTGCATGTGCATGTGTGTATACCAATGTTTTTGTGTGCTTGCATGCACTTGTGCATGTGTTCATTTGTGTGTGTTTATGCTCACATCTTTATACATGTGTGTCTATGTGTTGTGCATGCATGCATGTTCATTTATGTATGTGCAAGTGTGTATATGTGTGTGTTTTTGCATGTACCTATATGTAAGCACATAATTATGTACATGCATATGAGTCTAGGTGCATGTGTCCACATGTGCTTGTGTATATATATACTTATGTATGAGTGTTTATGTGCATGTGTATTTATTTGGATGCATGTCTATAGGGGTGGGTTCATATAGCTATAGACATGTATGTGTGTATGTGGGAGTGGGTATGCCTATGTGAATAGGTGCATAGACATATGCATATGTGTGCATGTGTTTGCATGCATAGTTATGCATGCATATGTTTGTGTGTGTGTCCTTATGTGTGTGAGGAGGTGTCTACCTGAGACTATGTGTGTGTGTGTGCATGCATGCTGGTGTGTGTATTTGTGTGTATATTATTGTGTGTGCACGTGCACACATGTGAGCATGTGTTTTTTGTGTGCATGTATGTATGTTCATGTGTATAGATGTAAGTATGTGTGTGCGTGTGTCTATGCATGTGCATGTGTATGCACATGTGTGTGTGTTTGCACAAACACACATGTATGTGTGTAGGTGCACACACCTGTCTATCCTTATATGTATGTGCAAGTGTACATCCTCGTATAGGTTTATGCATATGTGTGTGCATATGTATATCCATGTGTATACATGAATATGTGTGTGTGTGCATGTGTGCACATTAGTGTACCCATGCTTTCACATGTGTGTGTGTGCATGCATGTCTATGTATACTTGTTTTTGTATGTGAGTGTACATGTGTGCAAGTGTGCAAGTTCACATTTTTCTAAGTGTGTGTGCATGTGCATGTATGTATGTGATTGTTTATGTACTTGTTAATATGTGTGCTTGTGCATCAATGCATTTCTATGTGCATGTCTATGTGTTTGTTTGTGCATGAGTTTGTGTGCTTGTGCATGCATGTGTTTGTGTATGCATTTATACTAGTGTGAATGTGTATCTCTATGCACCCATATGAGTGTGTGGCTTATGTGTGTGCATGTGTATGGGTGTGCCTGCACGTGCATGTATGTATGTGCATGTGTATGTGTGTGTCCATATGTGTACGTATACATGCATGTGTGTTCACACATACATGTGTGTATGCATGTTCAGGTGTGTGTTCGTGTGTTCGTGTGTATGTGTGTGCACATTTGTGTGTAAATGTGTGCATACATATGTGCATGTGGGTGTGCATGTGTGTTTGTGTGTGGGTTTGTGTTCTTGGATGTGCTTTTGTGTCATGCATGAGCATGTGCATTGTGTGTGTATGTGCATCTGTGTGCATCTATTTGTGCATATGGGTGTGTTTGTGCATTTGTTTGTGCATGTGCATGCATGTCTAATTTTGTGTGAGTGTGTATTTCTATGTCTTTGCATGCTTGTGTGTAGATTGTTCATGTGTGTCTGTGCATGTGTTTGAAGGTGTGTGTTTGTTCTTACATGCACATCAAACTGTGTATATATGTGTGTGCATGCGTATGTGCTCGTTTCTTTGCAATTATGTCTTTTTTGCATTCATGTGCTTGTGCATGTGTTTGGGTGTGCATGTGTGCATGTATGCATATGTTTTTGCACATTTGTGTGTTCATGTGTGCACGTATATATACATGTGTACTTGTAAATGTGCATGTTTACAGGTGCATGTGTATATGCTTGTGCCTTTGTACATGTTTGTTCATCTTTATGTGTGTGCATGTGTGTGTATGCATGAGTGTGCGTGTGTCTATGCATGCATGTGAGTTTGTATGTATGTGTGTGTGCATCTGTGTCAGCCGGTGTGTGTGTGTACGTATTGATATAATCTTTGTCGAGCTAATGCACTAATTGTTGGTTATTTGTCCTTTTAAACTTTTTGTTATTTTTAAAATTCTTTCTTAGAAATTTTGCACAATCATAAGATTCTTGATTTAATAATTTTGATAGTAAATAAAAAATTTATAGTTTTAAAAACGATTCTCAATAAAAATTTTTATATCTAATAAAAATAATTTTGATACATTTCTTATATATATATATATTATTGACTATTATTAAATAGGAGATATCATAAATTGTATAATAATAAAGAAATTAAAATTGACAAGAGAGTTTTAAGTGATTTGGCCTAACTTAGGCCTACAACCAACCCAAATCAACCCAACCAAGATTTTATTAATAAAGCCACTCCCTTTTGCCATAATAAGTAGAGATAAATTACAAACCACACTGTTTCCCATAACATGTAAGGGTTTATCATCACAATCTCAATTATAAAAACTTGCAATATTAAAAAATAATAGAGAACAATAAGTAATCACAATGTTTTATTATTCACTTATAAAAACATATATGACAAAAATGTATGGATTATGATATCAAAATATAAATGTGTATGTGAAAATGGTTGAAACAATCTAAATGACTTAGCTTTGAAATATTAAATGTAAACGACTTATCAATATACATGAGCATAACTAAAAAAATAGAATTAACAAAGATCTTGCTTTAATACAATCTTTTTAAAAAAATAAAAAAAGAATAAAGAAATAAATAATTAACTTTAAAGAAGTCACCAGTAAGATATTTAATCAAAGAAACTTTTGAAACAAGAAAGAGAAATGAAGAGTTGTAAGCATGACTCCAACAAAGGCATAAAAATCCAATTGCAATTCTTTGTTTCGTATCTTCTCTTTCAAAAATGTTGACATTACTAAGTTAAAATCATCAATCATCCAAATCCTCCACTATTTATATTAGAATATTTTCTACAAAAATAGAAATTTTTTTTACAACCAAAAAGGGTCGCCTAAAATTGTCATTGTATTTTTGCATTCAAAACAAACAAAAATAACTTTCTAAAATGCTAACTATGAGAAAGATTTGATGAGAATATTAAACAAAGGAACTAAATATATTCTAAGGGGGATTTGATCAAGATCATTAGATCCTGCATGCTACGTGGACGATGTTAATGTACAAGAGCACTATTTAAAAGGGTTGACATGATCTTAACCATTCGATCAAGCTTTACGAGTGGACAAAAAGATGAAATGCCACATTCATAATGTAGATAAGATCTTAGTCATTTGATCAAGTTTTATAGATGAAGATTACTGTTAAAATGATGAAGTTGATCTTATCCATTTAATCAAGCTTATTAGATGAATGATTAGAAGGAATCTATTATTCACAAAAGTGTACATGATCTAGACCATTTAATCACAAAAACATGGAAACAAACAACACAAGTTCACTTCTATTTTAGAAGCAAAAAAGTTAAACTTTAGTCTTACATCGCAAGCTTGTATATAATATTTAGTATTTATAATACTTCCTCCTTATGTAAAGGTTAGCCTAGTTGGATTGGCCACCCTTAGTGTTGTTAGGAAGTAATGACCCAAGTCACCTGTGCATATATTTTCTTTTTTGATCTAACCTAATCCAATTACTTAATGCTTCATGACTCTGTCCTCACTCATTATGCCTAAGCCAATTTAGGAGTTATTTCTTGACTTGATTTAATCCAACTCACATATGGAAGTATTCCATGAGTGAGACTTGACCTGACCTAATTTCATTCACCATGTCTTCTAACCTACAGCTCCTTAAGACCAATTTCCTAGCAATAATTAAAAGAACTCGATGTGGGCCTTTGGGCTTTATCGTGTGTGGGTGGTTATGCCAATTTTTTTATGCCACCTTTAGAATATTTATTTTCTTTAACTTAAGAAATTATAGCTATTAAAATAAATAAAATATTTTTGTAAATACTAAAATAATAATGTGCAAGAATTAATGATCATACAAGTGAATGAATTATGTTATACAACTAATTGTGTCATTTGTAAATAAATAATATGATAAAAAATAAAACTAATAGTTGTTTTCGAGATGGACTCTTGATGGTTAGCAACACCACCAAGAATTTGACTAACAGCACCTTGATATGCCATTTAAGCCATAGTTGTCACATGGCCACCATCGTTGCATCACATTGCTTCACTTGTGGATTGCTTCATGAGATATTTAACAATAACTACCCTAATGGTTTAGCACTAAATTATCCTCCTCTTGTAACCAATCAATTAGGTAATCATACTTAAGAACAATATGAGTTTGTAAAAGGTTTAAATAAATAATGATTTGGGAAAAAGAATCTCATATTGTTACGAGCACTATTGCATTTCAAAATTCATCTACAATAAGAAGGAATAATAAAAAATAATTTATCAAATTTCCTCTTGCATTTTCAAGAAATCATTAGGTTTACACACCATTACTTGTGTCCTTAATTTCCACCAAATCCTCAAAGAGCTTAACATGTATGAGCATTACCTATCACATTAAGCTCTAAGTTGAATTCTCACAAATTTTATCTCTAGAATTCAAAACTTACATCATTCCAAAAACCATTTTCACTTACTTCACATATAATCATTAATTCAATAAAATTAACATGACTTTAATGCCACACTAAATATATTGATATAGCTTATATCAAAAACTTAATAATCAAAGTACAAGATCATATTAATTTAGTTCTTCATGATAACAAATCAAAAAACAACATAAATATTGATATTCTTATCTTCTTATAACTCTTCTACATAAGTTAACATTTGACATTCAAGATACATATTGAAACATGACCTATTTAATTTCCCTTAAGTGATATTAAATATTTCTAGCGAAGCTACTATGGAGATTAAATTGTTTACCCCAAAAATAATGACCACACATTTTACGAATGAGTGACATGCAAATGCACAAGACAAGGCTTGTCTCCATGTCATGATTATGGAAATAAACCAATACAACTACCTAAACTATAAATTTAGAAACATAAAATATCTTGGGCTCAATTATAATAGTTTGTGATTAAGGTTCTTTTAAAAATGTATTTTTAAACACATTCTCTTATGAATTAATTCATATTTATCTTTCTTTAAATAGATTGATTCTCTAATTTGGCTATCATAAGAAATATTTTCATGCCTATCGCAATAACTACATAAAACTTAAGATTTAGCATGAAAATGAGAAGTATGCAAACTAGTATTATTTTTTTTCACATAGTTATACAATGAAGCATGTTTGTGAGTATATGGAATAGGATAACTTCTATTATCATTCACATGTAAATGTAAACATTCCAATCTATACTTTTTTAGTCATATAAGATGTAAAATTATAACTTATAGTCACAAACTATTATTTCTATTCAAATGAGTAAAAGATAGAGCATGTACAGGCACATATGAATATGTATAAGAAAATAAAAATACATGAAGGCATACTAACAAACTTTTCTTTCAAATCATTTAACTCTCTTTCTATCAAACCAATATTTACAACTTTTTCTTTTAACATAATTTTTTCTTCTCTTAAAAAATATTTTCACATTTCAAAGAATTAATACGAGAACTGCTTAAGGACAAAGATGTCTGACATTCATAATTTAATTTATAAGGTACTTAAATAAGTAGCATTCATAAGTAAAATATTTTGAAATAGTTCATCTCAAACATTAAGGTCATTACATTATCTTTTTATAAGTAAACATGATGCTCTTATTTGTCATATTTCCCTTTAAGTTTAGCATACATCTTATTCAATTTCTTATGCTCAACTATAAATTCATCAAAAGCAATAGTCAATTCATCATCACTAACAATGTGATTATCACTATTTGAAGAAGAAATCTGTTATACACCTTAGAATGAAGAACTTACTTTGAGGTGCTTAATTCTTCTTCTTTCTCTATTTCAATTTCTTTTGATTTCCTAATTTCATCTTATCTTGGTAAGAAATACAACATATTTATCATATAAATTCTCTAGTTTCTATATAACCTCAAAATAAGCTTTTAGATGACAAAACATTATACCAATTTATTGAGACAAAACAAAATAAAGAGAACTCATTCTTTTAGCATTTCTTTGCCTTAAACTTCTAGATTATTCATCAAAAATATTTGAAATAGTAAAATGACTTTTAAATAAAAATTGTAAATCAATATTAACATTTATAATAAAATATTTAAAATTATTTGTACATAAAGAAAAATTTTGACCTTCAAACATTGGCTGATCCATGTAGTTTACAATATAAATAATAATTCACTACATAACCAGAAATGAAAAATATGGGATCTACTTTTGGAAATTTCATCTGTCGATGTAACTCATTCTGATACCATTTTATGTAATCTGTACCAAGCCAACTCAGAAAAGAGGGGGTGAATTATGCCTTTAAAAATTTTACCATTTTTTAAAAATATTTTAAATAAAAATTTAGAAATATAAAATCATTCAATTATCAAATTTTTTAAAAAACGATAAAAAAGAAAATAAAAATTTTATAGTTCTAAAAACATTATTCAATAAAATGTTTATACATTATAAAAATAATTTAGATAATTTTCTTTTATATATAGTTTTTAATTAAATATTATTGAGTATAATATCATAAATTATATAATAATAAAGAAAATAAAAGCAGTAAGAAATTTTTAATTAGTTTGGCCTAACTCATGCCTACATCCACCCTAGTCAAACCAACCATGATTTCACTAACAAAACTACTCTTTATCATAATAGGTAGAGCTAACTGCTACAATCCATACAATTTTATCGTGATAGTTACGGGTTCACCATAAAAATTTAAATATAAAAGCTTACAATATTTAAACACTGCACAAAATAATAATTAACTATAACATATCACTATTCACTTATAAAAGAATATATGGCACAAGTCTATGGATTAAAATGGTAGAATATGAGTTCACATAAGAAAATGTTTAAAAAAATCTGATGGACTTAGTTTTAAAATATTAAATCGAAAAGATTTATTAATATACACTGAAATTTTTAAGAAAAAGGAATTCAAAAAAGATCTTACTTTAATATGATCTTTTCTAAAAACAAATAAAAAAGGAAGAAAAAAATAAATTATGAATTATCCTCAAGAAAGGTGTGCAACAAAAAAATTACTAAAGAAAGAGAAAAAATGAGTTGTAGACACAACTCTAACGAAGGAAACAAAATCGAATTATAATTAATGGTTTTGCACCTTCTCTTCCCAAAATATTGATGTAACACCTAAGGCTTCTTAATTTATATTAGAATATTTTGACAAAATCAAAATTTATTTAACAACTATAAAGGGTCATCTAAATTTGTTATTACATTTTGGCATTCAAAAGAAACTCAAGCAGCTTTCTAGAACACTAATTATGAGTGGTAACAATGATCATCATCAAATCTAGGTGGACAAAATAGGAGTTGCTCAGTCATAATGCTAAATAAAGGTCTAGAACTAATCCAAGAAATATTTGATCTAGATTCATAGATCACACATGCTAGATGGATAGTGTTGATGCACAAAGGTGGAGTCAATCTTAATTGTTCAACTGAGCTTTATAGATGGACGGCTAAATAAAATGCACAGTTCACAAATGTGGAGAAGATCTCAACCATGTGATTAGGTTTTTATGAATGGATAGTATGATAAAAAATACTATTCAAAATAGAAATTTTTATCTCATATGCTTGGTCAAGCTTGTTAAATGAATGCTTAGATGGAATCTGTAGTTCACAAGGCATGATTTGAAGTCCCACATCATAAGCTTGTGTATGATATTTGGAATTTATAATACTTCCTCAATGAAAAAAGGTTTGCCTAATTGGGTAGTCCACCACTTAGTGGTTCTAGGAACTAATGACCAAAGTCACTTGTGCGTATATATATATATATAAGTCTGATTTATCCAAATCCCAATATTTAACGCTTCATGAGTTTGTCCTAACTCGTTATCCTAAGCTAGTTTAGAAGTTATTCTTGACCAGATATAATCCAAGCTACAAACGGAATTGTGTCATGCATAAGACTTTGGTTTAACTCATTTTGGTTCACCCTATCTCTTGACCCACTACTCCTTAAGCCTTATTGCTCAATAGTGGTTTGGGCCACTTAGCCTTACCCTTTGGGCTTGCCCATGTCTTGATGCTTAAGCCAATTGATTTTATTAAGAGTCCATTTAAATATTAAATTTTTTAGTTATAAATGTTTTTGTTGGTACTAAGTAAATAAATTTTTTTTAAGTACTAAAATAATAATGTGCTTGAAATTAATGATCATGCAAATGAATTAATGGTGTTATGTAACCTAATTATTTCATACATAAACAAGTGATAAGATAACAAATAAAAAAGTTGATATTTTAAATATATATTATTGATAGTTAATTGCTTCACCAAGATGAATAATAGCTCCATGATATATCATTAGGCCACAACTGTTGCATGGCCACCATCATTGGTTTAGATTGCCTCACTTATAGATTATTCCATAAGATATTTGGTCAAAACTCTTTAATTCATTGATCCTATAAAAGCTTGAAATGCATGACCTAAAAGTTACTTGAGAAGACTATTAGAGAAATTAACACAATTATTTTATTATCATCAAATAAAAAGTCTCAAAACAAATGGTACAACACCTATGTAGGTGCATGTGTGTTTATGTGTGCACATGCATGTCACTACATGTGTCAATATATGTGTGTATGACAACATGTCTTTGTGTGTGCATATATTTATGTGTGTGTATGTGTGTGCATATGTATATTATTTGTGTGTGTGCTTAAACACATGTGTGTGATTTTTTGTGCGTGTTTGCTTGTGTGTGTGTGAGAGGTTTTTTGTTTGGAGGGTTTTAGCATGTATATCTAATATGAGTGCATGTGCATGTGTGTTTATGTACGAGTAAGTGTGTGAGTGGGCATATTTGTGTGAATGTGACCTTGCATATGTGTTTGTGTGCATGTTTGGATATTTGTGTGCATCTGCAAATGTGTGTGGGTATATGCATGTGTGTATGTATATGTGTTTATGCATGAGTGTGCACATGCACAGATGCATATGTGTTTGTGTGCATGCATGTATGTGTTCTTGTATATCTGTTTATTTATGTGTTTATGCAAGCCAATGCATGAGTTTATTCTTGTGTTGGTTTGGGTGCATGTGCATATGTGTGCCTGTGTTTGTGCGTTTCCACATGTAAGTTGTGTGTGTATGTGCATATGCATGCATGTGATTATCTACATTCTTTTTCTTATGTATGTGTGTGTATTTGTGTGCATGCATATGCATGTGAGTGTGTATGTGTGTGTGTGTGTGTATAAGTGTCTATGAATGTGCGTGTGTGTGTGTGTTTGCATGTTTGTGAGTGTTCATGTGTTTGTTCTTCTGAATATACCTATGCATATGTGTTTATGCATTTGTGTGCATGTGCATATGATTATGTACATTGGTGCGTGTGTCTATGTCACTACATTTGTGCTTTTATGTGTGTGTGTGCATTTATGTTAGTGTATATGCATGCATGTGCATGTGTGTGTGCATGTGTATGAGTGTGTGTTTTTTTATGTGTATGCATGCATAAGTGTGTGACATTTGTGTGTGTGTGCACGTGCTTGCATGTATGTGTGTTTGTGTAATTGTGCATATGTGTGTGTCTATTTGTGTGCTCTTGTCTTTTTTGTGTATACATGTGTCTGAGTGCATGTTTTTTTCTATGAGTGCATGTGCACAAGTGCAACTATCTATGTGAATGCATGTGTGTGTATGTATTTGTGCATGTTTTTGTATGTATGTGAATTTGTATGTGTGTATATTTATGTGTGTGCCTATGTGTATGTAAGCACATGCATGTGTGTTTACATGTGTTTGTGTGTGTGTATGTGTACATTTGCATGTTCATGGGTGTGCATGTATTTGTGTGTGTCAGTGTGTGTGATTGTATGTGTATGCTTACTTGTGTGTTTATCAATTCTTTTGTGTGTGGGTGCATGTGTCTGTATGCATTTGTGCATTTATGCAAATGTGTACCTATGCATGCATGCTTGTATCCATGTGTGTGTTCATACAGATGCACGTGTGTGTGCTTATTTATATGTGTGTGGTTGTGTGTGTGCATGCATTTATGTACATGTCTGTGCATATTAGTGTATGTGTCCATGTGTTTGCATGTACATTTGCATGCGTATGCATATGTGTACTTGCATTTGTGTATGTTTAAGTTTTTGTTTGTTTGTGTGTGTATGCATGTGTGCATATGCATGTATACATCTATATATGTTTGTGTGTGAGCATGAATATGTGTATGTAAGTGTGATGCATGAGGGTGTTGATATGTGTGTGTGTTCATGTGTATGTGTGTGTGGGTGTGCACATTTATTTGTCTATACATGCATGTGCATTTGTATATGTATATGTGTGGGTGCATGTGCGTGTATGTATGTGTCAGCTTGTGTGTGTCCATGTGTGTGTGCATGCATTCCTATGTGTATGTACATACATGTATTCGTGTGTGTATTGTATACATATACATGCATGCATGTGTGTGTGTGCATGTGTACATATACACTTGTGTGTATGAATGTGTGAGTTTGCATGTGTGCATCAATGTTTATATCTATTTGTGTGTGTGTGTACATGTGTGTGTTCCTGTGTGTGAATGTATGTGCATGCATTCATGTGTCTATGTGTGTTTGAGTGCATGTGTGTGTGAGTGCATGCATGTGAATGTGTGTATGTGTGCCAATATGTATGCATTGGTTTACATATGGGTGTGTATGTGCCTGTGTCTATGTGTGTTCTGTTGTATGTTATGATGCATGTTTTTGTGTGCATGTGTGCTTGTGTGCATGTCTTCACATGTGTGTGTGTGTATGATTATGTTAATGTGTGTGTAGGAGGAGTCAATTACTATGTGAGTGTGTGCATGCATTCTTACATATACATGTGCATGTGTGTGTGTGTACATATGTACATGCATATGTATGTGGGTGTGTGGGTTTGTAGGTGTGTGTGTTCATATGTGCACGTGTTTATGTGTGCATGTTTGTTTGTCTTTGTGTTGGTTGTGCATGTGTGCATATGCATGAACATGTGTATGTGGGTTTGTGTTTATGTGTTTGTGTTTGTATGTGTGTACACATGTGTATGTATGTGTTTGTGTATTTGTATGTGTGTGTGCATGTGTGTGCATGTATGTGTATGTACTTTTGTTTGTACATGTGTGTCAAAGTGTGCTTATGTACATGTGTGTGGGGTGTGTGTATTTGTGTGTATGTGCATTTGTGTGTGTGTGTGTGTATGTGTGTGTCATTATGAGTAAGTGTGTGTGTGTGTGTGCATGTTTGTGAGTCTGTGCACATGTACGTGTGTGTGCAATCACATCTATGTATATGCATATGTGCATGTCTATGTGAGTGATTAGGTGTCCATATCCACATTTGTGTGAATGTGCTTGTATGTGTTCATATTTTTGTGTGCATACTTTAGTGTCTATGCGTAAATGTGCATGTGCGCATGCATGTGTGTGCCTGTTCGTGCATGTGTGCATGTATGTTTGCATGTACTTGAGTGAATGTGTGCACGTGTGTGTACATGTTTTGTTGTAGCTGTGTGTGTACGTGTGTATGTGTGTGTCTATGTGCATCTGTATATTTGTGCATATATATGTGAATGTTTGTTTGCACATTTCTATCCATGTGCATGTGTGTCTACATGTGTGTGTGTGTGTATGTTTGCATGTGTGTCTACATGTGTGTGCATGTGCATGTGCATGCATATGTGTTGTATGTGTGTGTGTGTGTTTGTGCATGTGTATTTGTTCATGTATGTATGCATGTGTGTGTGTGTGTGCAATTGTGTTTTAATGTTTATGTATGCATGCACATATGTTTGTTTATGCATTTATGCATCGATGAGTGAACGTGCACTTATGCATATGCATGTGTGTGTGTGTGCATCTCCCTATGTGTGTGTTGGTGTGAGTGTGCATGCCTTTGCATGTGTATGTGAATGTATCTGTATGTGTCTATGTGCATGTGTGTTCATGCATGGGTGTTATGCCTTTGCATGTGTGTTCATGCATATGTGTGTGCATGAGTGTGCATCTGTGTGTATGGACAAGCTTGTGTGCATGTGAGTATGGTATGCATGCATGTGTGGATGTGTTTGGATGTGGGTGTGTGCATGTGTGTGTGTGACTGTGTACATGTGTGTGTGTATGCATGCATTTGTGTGAATGCTTATGTGTTTTTGTATGTGTATGTATGTCCTAGTGTGTGCGTGTACACATGTGCTATGTATGCACATGTGTATAGATGTTTCTACATGTGTGTGTGTGCATGCATGTTTATGAGTGTGAGTTCATATGTGTGCATGTTTGTATGTATGGCTTTACATACAAATTTGTGTGTGTTTGTGTGCTTTTTATCCATATGCATGCCATGTGTGTGCGTGTGTGTGTGCATACATGTACATTTGTGTATAGGTGAGAGAAAGGGTGCACGAGTGTCTTTCTACGTGTGTGTGTGTGTGTGTATATATGTGTGTTCATGCATGCATGTTTGTATGTGCATGTATATGCACACACAAGTTGTTTGTAGGTTCCTATGCATGTCTGTGTGTGTGTGTGTGTTTTCTAGTATATGTGTCTATGTGCATTTCTGTGTGTTTACTTATCAATTGTGTGTGAGTCTACATCATGTTTGCATATGTACATGTGTGTGTGTTCATGCACATGTGTTGCATATCATGTGTGATTTTGTGTGTGTGGGTGCATATTTGTGTTTATGTGTAGATGCATGTGTGTGCACACTTGTGTGTGGGTGTGCATGTGTCTGTGTTCATTTGTGTATGCATGTGAGCATGTGTCATATAAGTGTGTGTTTGCATGTGGACATGTGTGTGTGTGTGTGTTCTTGTGCACATGTGTTTATCTATGTGACTCTAAGTATGTGTGTGTGTGTGTGAGCATGTGTTTACACATGTGTGTAAGTGCTTATGAATGTGTGCATGTGTGAGTCTCTGTACTTGTGCATGTGTTTGTGTGTATAGATGCATGTGTATGTGTATGCATGTGTGTGTGCATGTTTGTGTGCATGTCTTCGTTTGTGCACACACATCTCTGTACGTCTGCATATGCACACATCTGTAATGTGCGCAACTGTGTTTATGTGTGTGCATGTGTACATCCATGCATGTTGTTTGCAAATGCATGTGTTTGCTCGTGCAAATTTGTGTATGTGGTAGTATGTGAGTGTATGCGTGTATTTGTACAAGTGTGTGTGTGGATGCATATATGTGCACCTATGTGTGTGCATGTGTGCATGTATGTGTGCACTAAGATGCTTACATATATGCACGTGTGTGTTCATGTATATATTTGTATGTGTGTTTGTGACCATGTTTATGCATGGACAAGTGTATGTGCATGTGTTTGTGCATATGTTCTATAGTGTATGCATGTATGCATATGTTTATTTATTCATATGTGTACATTTGTGTGCATGTACATGTGCATGTGCATGTGTGTGTGTCTATAAGCATGTTTGCCTACGTATATGCACATGTGTATGTGTATATATGTGGATGTACATGTGTGGGTGTTGGTGAGCATGTGCAAGTGTGACTTTGTGTGTGTGCATTTGTATATACATCTATAATGTATGTGTCTATTTGTATATGTGTGTGCATGAGTGTATGTGTGTGTGTTCAAGTATGCATGTCTTTATGTGCATGTGTGGCTGTGTGCATGTTCATATGCATGCATGCATGGTTGTGTTTGCATGTACATGTTAGTTTGTGTTTGTGGCTGTGTGTGCATGTCTTTGCATGTGTCTATATGTATGTGTGGGCCTATGTCTTTACATGTATATATGTATATGTATGCATGCATGTTTATGTGTGTGTGTGTGTATGAATGTGTGAATGTGTGTGTGTATGTGCATGTGGGTGTTTGTATGTGCACACTTATGTTTTCATTTGATTTTATGTATTTATGCAATTTAATATGTGTGCATGTGCATGCATTTTTGTGTTTGCATGTGTTTATCCATGTACTATTGTGTGTATGTTTGCATGTGCATGTGTTAGTTTGTTTATGCATTTGTGTGTGTATATGAGCATGCATGCAAGTGTGAGTGTTTTTGTATAAAATGGTTTGTGTGTGTTTGTGTGAATGCATGTGTAAGTGAATTTATGTGCATGTGTGTGCATGCACGTGTGTGTCTATGCATGCATGTGCATAGTTGCACAAGTGTGTGTTTTTGTGTGGACATTTGTTATTCTGTGTGTGTGTGTTCCTATGTGTTTGTGCATGTACATATATGTTTGTGCTTACACAAATGTGTTTGTGAGTGTGTCCATGTGTGTGTGGGAGGGTGTGTGCATGCATGCATGTGTGTATGTGCATATGCATTTAGGTGTGTGTGCTTGTCTATGCATGCACTTGTGCCTTTGTCTATACACATGTGTGGGTGTGTGTATGTGTGTGCATATGTGTAAGCATATGTGCATGTGTGCATATGTGCATGTGTGTGTGTGTGTATGTGTAAGTACACATTTGTATGTGCATTCAAATGTGTGTGTGTCCATGTGTGTGTCTATGGTGGTGCATGCACAAATGTGCATTCCTATGTGCATTCCTATGTGTTTGTGCATGTACATATATGTTTGTGCTTACACAAATGTGTTTGTGAGTGTGTCCATGTGTGTGTGGGAGGGTGTGTGCATGCATGCATGTGTGTATGTGCATATGCATTTAGGTGTGTGTGCTTGTCTATGCATGCACTTGTGCCTTTGTCTATACACATGTGTGGGTGTGTGTATGTGTGTGCATATGTGTAAGCATATGTGCATGTGTGCATATGTGCATGTGTGTGTGTGTGTATGTGTAAGTACACATTTGTATGTGCATTCAAATGTGTGTGTGTCCATGTGTGTGTCTATGGTGGTGCATGCAAGTCATTGTGCTCTCATGTATGTGCATGTGTATGTCTGCATGTGCATGTGTTTGTGTGATTATGCAACTGTGCATGTGTCTGCATGTGTGCATTCATGCATATATGTTCACATATGAAGGTGTGTGTGACCATGTGCTTTTGTGTGCATGTATATGCATGTGTGTGTGTGCATGTTTATGTATGTATGTTTGTGTCTTTGTATCTATTCATGCATCTGTGCTAGAAATGTTCATGTATTCATGTGTGTGTTTGTGTATAAGTGCTTGTCTACATGCATGTACATGTACTTACGTGCATGCACACATGTGTGTTCATGCATATATGTATGTGTCTATGTGATGTCTGAGTGGATATGTGTTTGTATGTGTGTGCATGCACATGTATGTGTTTCTACATGGTTTTGCATGTGTGTATTCATGTGAGTGTGTGTGCTTCCTTATTAACATGTGTTTGTGCATCTGTGATTCTGTGATGTATGTCTACATATGTGTGGGAGTGTGCATGTCTGAGTGCTGATCTTTGTGTGCTCTTGTGCACATTCTTGTGTGAGTGTTAGTGTGTGTATGTGTTATTATGTCGATACTACTATGTGCATGTGCATTTGTGTTTGTCTTTGCGTGTGCATGTTGGCTTGTGTTTGTGTATGTGTGCACATCCATGCCCATGTGTGGGCACGCATGTGCATTTTTTGTCATGTGTGTATTGCTTGTGTGTGCCTATATACATGTGTTTGTGCACGTGTGTGAGCGTGCACATGCTTGTAAATATATATGTGTGTGTGCACATCTTTGTCTACATATGTGTGTGTGGGTGGGTTTGTGTGTGTATGTGTGTGTGCATGCATATGTAGAGGCATGTGTATGCATATGCATGTGCACGCCTTTATACGTGTGAATGTGCCTTGGTCTACATGTCTATGAGTTTGTGAGTGCTCGTGCGCGTGTGTGTGTGTGTGTGTGCATTTCCATGTGCTTGCATATGTGTGCATGAGCACAAGAAAGTTTGTGCATCAATGCATGTGAGTGAGTGCTTGCCTTTTTATTTTTTTTATGTGATTGTGTGTGTGTGTAGATGTGCCTATGTAAGATTTTGTTTGTATGTGTACCATCTTACATGTGTGTACTTGTGTGTGCATGTGCAAGTACATGCATGTGTGCATACCATGTGAGTGTGCAAGCATGCATGTGTCGATGCACATTTGTATTTATGTGTGTGTGTGTGTGTGCATGTCTACATGCAAATGTATTTATGAAGGTCTATGTATGTTTATGTGCTTATGCATATTGTATTGTGTTGTGTGTGTGCTTATGCATGCATGCATGTGTGTGTGTGTGTATGTGTTGTCTATACATGTGCATGTGTGTATGGATGTGTGTTAGTTTTGATGTGCATGTGTGTTTTTGTGTGTGTTTTGGGTATGTATGTGTGCATGTCCATGCATGTGTATCTACACATGTGTGTATGCATGTATATGCTTTTGTATGTGTGTGTATATGTATGCATGTATACATGTGGGTGTGTGCACACATCTATGCCTATCTGCATGTGTTGGTGTGGGTGCACGAGTGCATGTGTGTTCTCATACATGCAATTGTGTTTTTATGCATGTGCATACATGTGTGCATGTGTGTGTGTGCATGTGTGTGTATGTGTGTAGTTGTGCATGTGCATGCATTTGTGTGCATTTAGGTGCATATATGTGGGGGTGTGCTTGTTTTTAAGTGTGCATATGTATTTATGCATGTTTATTTATGTGCATGTATATCTAAGTGTTATTTAAGTGTGTGTATATGTATGTGAGTATGTGTGTATGTGTGCATGTATGCATGTGCATATGTGTAGTTGCATGTGTGTGGGTATCTATGCATGTATGTATGTGTGTTTCTGCTTATGTGTGCATATGGGTGCATGGGTGTATACATTAATAGATGGATTCATGTGTGAGTGTTTATGTGTGGATGTGTGTGTTTGTGCATATTCAAATATGTGTATGTGTGTGTGTCTCTATGCATATGCATTTGTATGTGTACGTATCTGTCACTACATGTGTGTGCTTGGGTATGTTCATGCTTGTGTGAACATGTGCATATGTGCATGCATGTGTGTGTGCATTTTTCTATGTTTACGTGTGTATGCTTGTGCATTCGCATGTGCATTCCTATGTCTGTATATGTGTGTGTCAGTGTGTATAAGTTACTGTGCACGTGTTTGTGATTACATGTGTTTGTGCATGCTTACGTTCTTATTCATCTGTGTGCGCATGTGTATGTGAGTGTGTGTTTATACATGTGTCGGGCATGTATTTTTATGTGCATGTGTGTGCATATGGAGGTGGGTGCCTACAGGGTGGTGTGTTTGCTTATGTGAATTTGTAAATTTGTACCTACATGTGTGCATGTGCAAGCATGAACATGTGTGTATGTGCTTTGGTATTCCTATCTTTATTTGTGTGTGTGTGTGTGTATGCTTATGAGGACGTGACCACATGTATGTGTGGGTTAGTGTTTGTTCATATGTACAT
Source organism: Vanilla planifolia (assembly GCA_023846275.1). Lineage (NCBI taxonomy): Eukaryota > Viridiplantae > Streptophyta > Magnoliopsida > Asparagales > Orchidaceae > Vanilla > Vanilla planifolia. The sequence continues at coordinate 93,709 of JAIUJO010000185.1, forward strand.
GTGATTGTGTGCATGTGCATCTACATGCCTATGTGCAAGTGTTTGTGTTTGTGCCGATGTGTTCATGTGTGTGTGAGTTCATGTGCATGCACATGTGAGTACATGAATGTGCTTGTGTGAGTATGTTTGTGTGTGTTTGTGGATACTTGTGTGTGTGTGCACATGTGTGTGTACACACATGAATTTGTGTGTCAGCATGTTAGTATGGGGGTGTTAGCATGAAAGTGAGTGTGTGTGCGTATGTATGTGGGTGTGCTTGTGTGAGTAAGAGGTTGCATTGGTGTATGCTTTTGCATGCATGAGTGTGCATATGCACGTGGGTGAATGTGAGTGTTTGTGTGTGCATGTGCGTGTGTGTTTATTTGTTCATCTATTTATGCACATGTGTGTTCGCCCATGTGTGGTTGTGTATGTCTGTGTGCTTGTGTGCTGCATGGGTGTGTGTTTGTATGTGTACATGTGTGTGGGGGTGTGTGGATGTGTTGTATATGTGCATGTGAATGCATGCATATGAGAGTCTATGGAATGGTGTGTGTGTGTGTGTTGGTGTGCCTGGTTGTGCATGTATCTATGCATATGTATATGAGGGTGAGAGTGCTTGTACATGTATGTGTATGTGCATGTGTGTGTACATGTTTTTGTGCATTTCTGTGTGTGTGCATGTGTGTGTGTGCATGGGTGTGAGTGGGTGCATGCATATATGTTTGTATGTGTGTGTTGTGTGCATTTGTGTATGCTTGCATGTGTGTTTGTGTACATATGTGGTTGTATGTGTGCATGAGCTTGAGTGTGCATGCTGTTTGCACATGTATGCATGTGTGCGTGTTTACATGTGAGCATGGGTGCATGTGTCTACATCCATGAGTGCATGTGTGTGTGCATGTGTGAGATCATGCATGTATGTGTGTGGACTTTTGTGTGTGTAAGTGCATGCACTTGTGTGCATTGGTGAGAGCATTTGTGTATATGCACTTGTGTGCATATGCTTGTCAGAGTGTGCTTTTTTGTGCATATGCATACCTATATATGAGTAAGTATGTGTATGTGTATGTGTTTGTGTGCATGTGTATATGAATGTTTGTTAGTGCACTGTGTATGTGTGCTCATACATGTGCATGCATATTTTTATGCTTCTGAGTGTGTATGTCTATGTGAACATATATGTCTACATGTGTGTTTGTGTGCATCACTTTGCTTATGTGTGTGAACATGTGTGTGTGTGCAAGTTTCAATGTGCATGTGTGAGCACATGTGTGTGTCTCTTTGTGTACATGTTTAAGTTCACATGCATGTACATATGCATCTATCTGAGCATGTGTGAATAGTATGCATGTTTGTGCATGGGTGCACATGTGTGTGCATGTATGTGTTTGTTTGTGTGTGTGTGTGTTTGTGTGCATGTTTTGGTTAATGTGTGTTCATGTGTATGCATGTGTGTGCATGCGCACGTGTTTGTGGGTGTTTAGTCATTTGTGTATATCTGCTTGTGTCTTTGAGGGTGTGTACAAATGTTCTTGCATCTGTCTGTGTGTGTGTGTTAGTGTTTGCATTTTTTCATGCATGTGTATACATGTGTGTTTGCATGTGTATGTGTGTTTATGCATGTGTGTACATGTGTGTACCTAAATGGGCACCTGTGTGCATGCTTGTGTGCATGCTGCATGTGCATGCATACACGTGTGTACATGCATGTAGATGTTTTCGTGTGTGTTTATGTGTGCATACATTTTTGGGCATGTGTGCCTTAGTGTTTATTTATTTGTGTGTTCCTCTATGTTGTTCTTCTGTGTGTTTTTTTGTGTGTTTATTCTTGTGTACATGTGTGTATCCTTGTACATATGTGTGTTGTTGTGCAATGCATTTGCATACCTATGTGTTTGTGTGCATCTACATGCATGTGCATGTGTGCATGCATGCATGTGTGAATGTGTGTGTGTGTGCTTGCATGTGTGCTTGAGATTACGCACATGTGTGCATGTCTGTGTAGGTGTGTGTGCACCTATGTATGTGTGTAAGTGTAGATTTTGCAAATGAACACAAGTATATGTGTGTAGCTGCATGTGCATGTGTGTGTGTTCATGTTTGTGCATGCGTGTAGGTGTTTGTGTGGTGTGTGTTTGTGTGTGTATGTGTTTGTGTGTGTGCATGAGTGAGTGTATGTATGTGTATGTGTATGTGTTTGAGTGTGTATGTTCACACTGGCATATTTGTGTGTGGTTCGTGTGTTCATGAGTCTGTACATGCATAAGTTAATGATTATGCACATGTTTTTGTGTGCATGTTTGTGTGCATGCATGTGAGCATGTGTGTGAGTGTTTGTGTTTGTGTGTGCATGTGTGTGTGTGTGCATGCATGTGTTTGCATATATGTCTTTGTCTATTCTTTTTTTACATGTGTGTGTGTATATATGTGTATGTGTGAGTGTGCATGTGCACATGTATATGTGTGTACTTGCATGTGTGTTTGTGTGTATATGTGTGTGTATGTGTGTGCAAGCGTGTGTTTGAGTGAGTATGTGTATGCATGCATGTATTTGTATGTGTGTTTATGTATTATGTGTGAGCATACATATGAGAGTTTTTTTCCATGTTAGTTCATGTGTTCAAGTATGATAGTGTTTTATGTGTGTGCATGGGTACATGTTTGTGTGTTTATGCTTGTTGTGTTTGTGTGCATGTGTTTTGTGTATATATGTCTGTGTTTGTGCATGCATGCATGTGCAAATGTGTGTGTGTGTATGTTTGCACTTATATATCTTTTTATTCTTGTCTTTGTGCTTGTGTACATGGGTGTGTGTGTGCATGTGTGTTTGTGTGTGCTTATGTATGTTTCTGTGTTTGTATGAGCATGCATGTGTGTTGTTATGTGTATTTGTGTTTTTATATGTGTGTGTGTTGTTAAGGATGCACATGTGTGTAAATTTGTGTGTTTGTATTTGCATGCATGTGTGTGTAAGTGGATGTGTATGTGTGCATGTCTAGCTTTTTGTGTGTGCATGTACATGTTTGCACATGTCTTTTTGTGTGTGCTATATTTGTGAGAGGGTGTGCTTGTATTTTGTGTGTGCATGTGTGTGTGTGCTTGAGTAAGTCTGTTTGTCCATCTACATGTGTAAATGTGTGTGTGTGTGAGTGTGCAAGTGTGTGTGGCAGTTTGTATAGGTGTTTGGGCATGTTTGCAAATGAATATGTGTGTGTGCATGCATGCGTGTGTGTTTGTGTGCACATTTGTGTGTGTTTGTGTGCACATGTGTGTGTGTGCACATGGGCACATATTTATATTTGTGGGTTGTGTCTATGTCAGCATATGTGCATACATCTTTGTGTGTATGTCTATCTGTGTGTGCATGTGCATATGTGGGTGAATGTCTATGTGTGCTTTTGTGTATGCATGCATATGCACTTGCCTATATGTGTTCATCTCTACATGTTTTTGTGTGGGCAAGTCTATGTGCCTGGACATCTGCATGTGTGTGCATGGGTATAAGTGTGTGTAAATGTGTTTGTTTATATGCATGCATGTGTTTATGCATCCAGGTTTATGTACATTTGTGTATTTCCCTATGTGTGACTGCGCATCTGTGCACATTTTTGTATATGCATGTGTGTGTGCATTTGGGTATGCTTGCATATGCGTGTGCAAAACTCTTAGGGTGTGTGCTTTTGTGTGTATATGTTAGTGTGTTTGTTTATGGATTTTGGTATGTGTGTGTGTTCGAGATTGTGCACTTAGGCATGTGTTCATGCATGTTGTGCGTGTGTATTGTGTGTGTGATTGTGTGTGTGTGTGTGCATATGCATGTGTGTGAAGGTGTGCATGTGTGCATGCATGTACCCAACATGCATGAATGTGTGTGTGTGCATGTTAGTTTGAATATGTGTATATGTGTATGTGTACAAAGGTACACATGTACGTATGCATCTACATGTGTTTGTCTGTATTCATGTGCATATCTATGTGTTAATCAATGTGTTTTTGTGTGTTTGAGTATGTAATTATGCTTTTACATGTGAGTGTGTAGGTGTGTGTGCATGTCAGCTTCTTTGTGTGCATGCATGCATGTGCACATGTGTTCTTGTATTTGTGTGATTTTTTGTTTGTTGTGCATTCCTATGCATGTGTGTACATATTTTTAGATTTGTGTGTGAGTTTATGTGTGTTTTTGTGCGCATGAATGCATGTGCTTTGTGCATGTGTTGGTTTGTGTTTGCTTTTTGTACATGTGAGTATATGTTTTGCATGCATCTATATCTATGTTAGTACATATGTGTGTGTATGTTTGCACATGTGCCTAGGAGTGTGCAAACAATTTTGTACTTGCATCTTTCTATGTGTGCATATGGACATGCGTAATTATGTATATGCGAGTGTATGAGTGCATGTGCATGTGGCTCGTGTTCATGTGTGTGTGCTTGTGTGCATATGTTAATGCAAACATGTGTGAGTTTGTGAGTGTGTGCGTGCGTGTAATTGTGTAGTTGTGTATGTGTGCAATTGTATGTGTGCAAGCTTGTGCATGTGAGTGTCTATATGTGTGTGTCTATCTCTATCCACTTGTATGTGTAAGTGTACATGCATGTGTGTGTGTGTGTTTGAGTGCCTATGTGATTGCATTATTTGTGTGTGTGTGTGTGTGTGCATCTGCGTGCACGTCTGTGAAGGGGAATTGTGGTTGTTTATGTGTTCTTGCATGTGTGTGTGTGTCTGTGTGTGTATGTGTATGTTTGTGTGTATTTGTGTGTGTGCACGATGATAGATATATGCGTGTAGGTGTATGCTCGTATGTGTTAAAGTGTGTGTGTGTGTGTGTGTATAAGTGTGTGCGTGTGTGCGTTTGTGCAAATGCGTACACCCATGTGTGTGTGTGTACATCTACATGCATGTGTGTCCCTTTGTATGTGTGGGCTTGTGTTTGTTTTTGTCTATGAGTGTATGCATATGTGTATGCATGTGTGTATGTTTATGTGTGTGCTTTTACATATGTGTCTGTGTGTGTATGCATGTGTGAGTGTATGTGTGTGGTTATGCTTGTGCACGTTTGTGTGTGTTTATGTGTGTGTATGTGTGCATATTTTTGTGTGCAAGTGTGGGTACAGGTGCATGCATGTGTCTATTTGTGTCTATGTGTGCATGTACATGTGTGTGTGTGTGTATACGTGCTTGTGTGCATGTTTGTTCATGTTTGTGCATGTGTTTGTGTGCATGTGCAAGTTTGTGTAAGCACACACATATGTTAATGTGTGTGTGCAAGTGTGTGCATTTATTTTCATGCTTGTGTGTTTGCATGTGTTTGTGGGTTTGTTGTGTGTCACTTTGCATATGTGTTTGTGAGCATGTTTTTGTGCACATGTGTGTGGGTGTGCATGCCTACACATTTGTATACGATGAGAGTCTCTACAATGTGTTTGCATGTTTGTGCACATGTGTTATTCTATGCGTTTTTTTGCATATGTGCATGTAAGTGTGTATATGTACCACTGTGTGCATGTTTGTGTATGTGTGTGCATGCATGTGGGTCTGTGAGTGCTTGCTTACATGCATAGGTGTGTGTACGAGTGTGTGACCATGTGTGTTCATGTTTTTGTGTGTATGTGTTCATGTGCATGTATATGTGTGTGTGTTTGTGAGTCTTTGTGTGTCTATGTGTGTATGGACATGTGCAAGAATTTATGCATGTGCATGTACATTTGTGTGCATGTGTGTTTGCATGTTTTTGCAAGAGTGTATTTGTGTGCATGTGCATGTGCATGGGGGATTGTGTATGTACATGTGTGTGTGCATGTGTGCATGCATATATGCGTGTGTGAGTGTGTGCATGTGTAGTTGAATGTGTGCGCATGCATATGTGTGTGACTGTATGAATGTGTGTATGAGCATGAGTGTATGAGTGTCTGCACATGCATGTGTGTGTGTGTGTATGCATGTGTGCATTTGAGTGTGTGAGCATTTTTCTACATGCATGAGTGCATGTGTGTATGCATGTTTTCATGTGTACATGTGTGAGATCATGCTCGTGTGTGTGCATTTGTTTGCATACTTGTCTGAGTTTTGATTTGCATGTGTATGCATGCTTGTTTGTGAGCGTGTATGTGTGTGCATGTATACATGTGTTGATGAATGTTTATTAGTGCACCAATGTGTGTGTGAGCGTGTGTGTTTGTGTATGTGTGCATATGTTCATGGTTTTCAGTGTGTATGTATGTGTGCATGTGTGTTTGTATGCATGAGTGTACTCATGTGTTTGTGTGCTTCTATGTGTGCATGCATGTGAATATGTGCGAGTTTGCTTGTGCATGTGCAAGCACAAGTGTATGTGTCATTGTATTAGAATGTTTGTGTCCCTGTGCACATTGCGTGCAAGTGTGTGAGTGCTAGTGAATGTGTGTGCATATGCACGTTTGTGCGGTGCACATTTATATGCATGCATGTTTGTGTGTATGTGTTTAGGTGCATGCATGTGTGCATATGTATGCATGTGTGTGTGTGTTTGAGTATATGTAGGTGTGTGTGCATGTGTGCATGTGTTTGTTTGAGTGTGTGTTTATACATGGTTGTGTGAGCATGTGTGTTTTTGTATTTGTGCATTTCTATGCATGTGAGTGGCTACGTGTGTGTGTGTGTTCTTGTGTGTGTCTTGTGTGTTCATATGCGTGTGTTGGTACTATTGTGTGTATGTTTGCATGTGAATACATGCATGTGTGCTTGAGTGTTTTTTTACATGTTTGTGCTTATGCATCTACATGTGTTCTTATGTGTGTTTGTTCATTTCTATATGTGTGTGTGTGTTGTTGTGTTGTGCATGTGTGTACCATAGTGTGTATGTGTCTACATGATTGTGCATGTGAATATGTGTGCATATTTTGGGAGATGTTTTTGCGTATGTTTGCACTTATGTATGTCTATTTGGGCATATATTTGCACATGCGCATATGTTTGTTAGTCATGTGTGCATATGTGTTCATGTATGTGGGTGCATGTGGGTGTTTGTGTGTGTGTGTGTGTTTGTGCATGTGTGCATGAGTGTGTGTGACACATGTGTATATTGGTTCTATGTAAATGTTCATATGTGTGATTGTGCAAGTGTGTTTATGTTTGTGTGTGCATATATGAGTGGGTGCATTTATGTGTGCATGTGAGTGTGTGTGTGTGTGTCTGTGTGTGCGTGCATCTGTTTGCATGCTTGCATGTGTGTGTGCCTTTTTGTGTTATGTGTGTGCATGTGTGTGTGAGCATGTGTATGCATGTATATATGCATATGTGTATGTAGCCCTATGGGCATGTGCACATGCATATGTGGATATGCATGTATGGTTGTGCATCTATTTGTGTGCATTTGAGTACATGTGTGCATGTGTACAAGTTTGTGTTTGAGTGAGTATTTGTATGCATGCATGTGTGTGTATAGGTGTACATGTATACATGTGTGTTTGTGTGTACATGTGTGCATCTGAGAGTTCGTGTTCATGTGGGTGCATGTGTCAATGCAAGCAAGGTTTTTTTAGTGTGTGGGTATGTGTGTGTGAGTATGCTTATGCATTCTTATGTGTGTGTATGTGCATGAGTTCATGTGTGCATGGACAAATGTATGGATATGTATGTGTATCCTATTGTGCATGCTCCGATGTGTGATCATGTGGGTGTGGGTGTGGGTGTGTGTGTGTGTTCATGTATTCATATGTGATTATGGTTGTCTGTGTCTGTGTGTTTACATGTGTATTTCTATCTTTTTTTATATGTTTATATTGGTGTGTGTATGTTTGCGTTTGTATGCATGCATTTGTGTAAGTGTAGGAGTTTGTGCGTTTGTATGTGTGCACATAAGTGGGTTTCTATGTGTGCATGTGTATATTTTTTTGTTTGTTGTGTTAGTCAAGGGGTGTGTGCTTATGCTATGTGTGCATAAGTGAGCGCATGCTTGAGCATGTGCGTGTGTATCTTCATGTGTGCAAATGGATCTATGTGTGAGTGTGTGGGTATTTGTTTGTGTGCATCTATATGCATGAACATGAATATGTTTGTGTGTGTGTGCATGCATGCATGAGTGTGTGTTTGAGCAAAAGTGTGTGTGTGTGTGTGTGTACACATGAGCACATATGGTATGTGCGTGTGTGGGTGTACATGTGTACATTGTTGTATATGTGCATCGTTGTGTATGTGTGTGCATGTGTGTTTATGCACATGTGGGAACATGGGTGTGTGTGGGTTTGTGTTAATGTGTGCGTGTGTTTGCTTGTGTGTGAGTGTTTATATGGGTGTATGTGGTAGTCTTTGTATATGTATGTGTGCATGAGTTTGTGTCTATGAATTCATGTGTGTGTGCTTCCATGTCTGTGTTTTCATGTGTTCACATGTCTGTATTTGTGCATATATGTGTATGTGTCAATGTTCATTTGTGTGTGTGTTTATGTGTCTATCTAAGCATGTGCATATGAGGTTGAATTGATGTGTGTATATGCATTTATATGGGTGCATTGTGTGCAGTTGTGTATATGTGCATGTATATGAGTGTTTGCATGCATGCGTTTGCACATGTCTGTGTGCATTGTGTGAAATTGTTTATTTGTGTGTAGTTGTGCATTTGCATGTCAATGTGCATGCAAGTGTCCAGGTATCTGCTTATTTTTTCCTATGCATGTGCATGTGAGTGGGTGCAGGAATGTATGTGCATGTGTGCAAAGGTACAGATGTATGTGTAAGTGTGCATGCATTTTTCTGTATTCATGTTCATGTGTGCATGTTCGTGTGTGTGTGTGTGCATGCATGTGTTGGTGTGTCATGTTTATGTGTGTTTTTGTGTACATGTGCATGCGCATATGCATTCATGTATGCACATGAATTTTGCTTATGAGTGAGTATTTGTGTGTGTGAGCATCTTTGTGTGCATGTATGTGTGACATTTTTAGTGTATGTGAATGTGAGTGTGTTTGAGTTTACTCGTGCATGTGTGTAAGTATTTTTGTGTGCAGGCATGTGTTTGTGTATGCATGTGCATTTCTGTACTTTATGTGTGTGTTGACGTGTGCGTTTAAGCATGTGTGTGTATGTTTTGCATTCGTCTGTCTCCATGCTAGAGCATACGTGTTTGAGTTTGTGCATGCACTTACAAGTGTGCATGCAATTGTTTACACCAATCTATGTGTTGTGCATCAATGCATGTGTTCTTATGTGTGAATGTGCGAGCTCATGTTCATGTGTGTCTGTGTGTTTATTGGCACATGTGTGTGAGGTTATGAATGTGCGTGTGTGCACGTGTGTTTGTGTGTTTGTGTTTTATTTTTTATCAAAGTGTGCACCTGCATGTGCTTGTGTTTATGTACATTTTTGTGAATTTGTGTGCATATCTGTGGGGGATTGTGGGTTTTTGTTCATGCTTGCATGTGTGCATGCCTATGTGCATATTTTCATGTGTTTGAGTATGTGTGAGTGTGTGTGTGTGTGTGTGTGTGTGTGTGCATGTGTGTACATGATGTGCGTATGTGTACACATCTGAATCTACACACATGCACACTTTCTTATGTGTGTGTTTGGGGGAATGTGTGTGTGTCTTTGTGTGTTTCTACTCATATCTATGTTTGTGCATGAGTGCATGCATGTGCATGTGTGTATGTATATATGTGTGTATTTTTTCATGCATGTGCCTATGTGTATGTGTGCTTGCATGTGTGTGCTTATGCTTGTGCGTGTATCTATTTGCATATCTTTAGGTGGGTGTGCACTTTTGTGCATGTGTTTGTGTCTACGAGTTAATGCGTGTGTGCTTCTATGTCTATGTCCTTTCGTGTGTTCAAATGTGTGCTTGCATATGTGTGCATTTATGAATATGCATGTATGTGTGCATTCACAATTGTATTTTTATGTCTGCATGTGCATACGTCTTAAGCTATGTTCTTATGTCTGTTGGTGTGCACGTGTGCGTATCTGTCAACATTTGTTCATGTGTGTGTTTATGCATCTATGTAAGCATATGCACATGAGAATGGGTTCATGTGTTTATGTGCATGGATATTGGTAAATTGTGTTCTATTGTGTATGTGTGTATGTATGCGTGTGTGTGAGGGTGTGCACACATGTGTTTGCACATGTCGATGTGCATTGTGTGCAATTGTGTATCAATGTGTGTAGTTGTGCATGTAAGTTTGCATGTACTTGCATGTTATTTTCCTCTGAATGTCCATGTGAGTGTGTGCATGAATGTGTGTGCGTGTTTGTGCAAAGGTACATATGCAAGTGTGAGTGTGCATACATTTATCTTTATTCATGTTCATATGTGCATGTTCATGTGTGTTGGCATGTCAATGCATGTGAGTTTTTGTGTACATGTGTGTATGCATATGCGTTCATGTATGTACATTTTTTTTGTTTGTTTGTGTGCATATGTGTGTGTGAGCATCTTAGTGTCCATGTGTGCATGTATTTGTGTGACCTTTTTAGTGTGTGTGAATGTGAGTGTGTTTGTGGTTGCTTGTGCATGTATGTAAGTATATTTGTGTGTGTGCATTTGCATGTGTGTGCTTTATGTGTGTGTTGATGTGTGCATGAATGTTTAAGCATGTGTGTGTAAGATTTGCATTCGTATGTATCCATGTTAGAGCATATGTGTGTGAGTTTGTGCATGCACTTATAAGTGTGCATGCAATTGTGTATACCCATCTTTGTGTTGTGCATCTATGCATGTGTGCTTATGTGTGTGTGTGGGGAAGTGTGTATGAACATATGTTCATGTGTATGTGTGTATTGTGTGTGTTTATTATGCATGTGTGTGCTTGTGCATAGTTACATGTGTGTGTGTGCATGCGTGGTTGTGCATGTGCATGTGCTTTCTTTTCTGTCAAAGTGTGCACATGTGTGTGCTTGTGTCTATGTACATTTGTGTGTATTTATGTGCATGCCTGGGGGGGGATTGTGGGTTTTTGTGTGTTAGCATGTGTGCATGCCTATGTGCATATTTGTGTGTGTTTGAGTGTATATGAGTGTGCACATGTGTGTGCATGAGTTTGTGTATGTGTGCACATGTGTGCACTTTCCTATATGTGTGTTTAGGGAATGTGTGTGCATCTTTGTGTGTTTGTGCTCATATCATATTTGTTCATGAGTGCATGCATATGTGTGTGCTTGCGTGTATGTATATGTGTGTGCATTTGCATGTGCATGTGACTCTGTGTGTTTGTATGTGCATGCATGTGTGTGCTTATGCTTGTGCATGCATCTATGTGCATATTTATGGGTGAGTCTACACTTATGTGCATGTCTTTGTGTCTATGAGTTCATGTGTGCATGCTTCCATGTCTATGTGTTTTAGTATGTCCACATGTGTGCATGCATATGTGTGCATTTGTGCATATGAGTGCATGTGTGCATTTGCACTTGTATTTGCATGTGTATGTGCATATGTCTTAATGTGTGTGCTTTTTGTCTATTGGTGTGCACGTGCGTAGGTGTAAACTTTTGCTCGTGCGTGTTTGTGTGTTTATGCATCTATGTAAGCATGTGCACATGAGGATGGGTTCATGTGTGTGTGTGCATGTATATGGATGCATTGTGTGTGATCGTGTATTTGTGCATGTGTGTGAGTGTGTGCATGCATGCGTTTGCACATGTCAATGTTCATTGTATAGTTGTGCATGCTAATGTGCATGCATGTGTGCGTGTATCTGCATGCTTTTTTCCAATGCATGTGCATGTGAGTGTGTCCATGAATTTGTATGTTTGTGTGTGCAAAGGTACAGATGCATGTGTGAGTGTGCAAGCATTCGTCTATATTCATGCTCATGTGTGCATGTTCGTGTGTGTGTGTTTGTGCATGTGTGTGCTGGTGTGTTTATATGTGTGTGTTTTTGTGTAAATGTGGGTGTGCATATGCATTCATGTATGTACATGTTTTTTGTTTGTGAGTATGCATATGCATGTGTTAGCATCTTTGTGTCCATGTGTGCATGTATTTGTGTGACCTTTTAAGTGTGTGTGAATGTGAGTGTGTTTGTGCTTGCATGTGCATGTGTGTAAAGTATTTTTGTGTATGCATGAGTTTGTGTATGTGTTTGTCTGTGCATGTGCATGTGTGTGCTTTATGTGCATGTTGACGTGTATGTGCAAGTTTAAGCATGTGTGTAAATGATTTCCATTTGTCTGTGTCCATGTTAGAGCATACATGTGTGAGTTTGTGCATGCACTTATAGGTGTGCATGCAATTGTGTACACCCATCTTTGTGTTGTGCATCTATGCATGTTTGCTTATGAGTGTGTGAGGGCATGTGTGTATGAGTGCATGTTCATGTGTATGTGTGTGTGCACTTGTGTGTTTATTGATTCATGTGTGTGCATGTGTGTACAGGTGTGTGTGTGTGTGTGCATGTGGTTGTGCATGTCTGTGTGTGTGTTCCTTTTTGTTAAAGTGTGCACATGCATGTGCTTAGGTTTGTGCACATTTTTGTATATTTGTGTGCATGTCAATGAGGGGGATTATGGGTTTTTGTGTGTACTTGCATGTGTGTATGTCTTTGTGCATATTTGTGTGTGTTTGAGTGTGTGTGTGTGTGTGTGCACATGTGCAAATTTTCTTATGTGTGTGCTCTGGAGAATGCGCATGTCTTTGTGTGTTTCTGCTCATAACTATGTTTATGCATGACTGCATGTATATGTGTGTGCATGTATGTGTATATATATGTGTGCATTTGCATGTGCATGTGCCTTTGTGTGTGGTGGTTATTCTTATGCATGTGTCTATGTGCATATTTTTGGGTGGATGTGTGTGTCTGTGTGTGCTTGTGTGCACATTTGTCTACATGCATGTGTGCATGTGACTGTGTGCACATGTGCATGTATGTGTTCATAAGTTCATGTGTGGGTGTGTGTATGTATGCATGTTTGCATGTGCATGTGATATAGTTCTTATGCATGTCCACGTGTTTGCATGCATATGTGTATATGTGTCTGTGTGTGTGTGTGTGTGTGCATATGTGAGTGCATACATGTATATGTGTGTGAGTGCATGCATGTGTGTATGTGCATGCTTGTTTGTGTATGTATGTGTGTATATGTGCATAAGTGTGTGTGTGCATTTGCATGTGTGCGAGTGTGTGTATGTGTGTGTTTGTGAATGTATTAGTGTGTGTGGGTGTGTATGTGTGTGTCTTTGTGTGTTCCTATGGTTGTGTGCTTGAGTGTGTGTGTAGTTGTGTAAGTGTGTATATTTGTGGGTTTGCATGCATGTGTGTGCTTACATGTGTGTGTATGCATGTGAGTGTGCATATATGTGTGTATGGGGGTGCTTATGTGAATGTGTGTATGTGCATATGTGTGCATAAGAGTTCATATATGCATGCATGTTTGTATGTGTGTGCATTCTTATGTGTGTGGGTTGTCAATGTGTGCGTGTGCATGTCCATCTGTGTATGTGTTCGTGCATGTGTGCATTTATGTTTGTGTGTATGCATATGCATATGCATGCATTTGTGCACGTGTGTGTGCATTCATGTATTTGTGTATTTGTTAATGTGTGAGCATATTTATATGACAATGCATGTGTGTGTTTTTTGTGTGTGCTTGTGTACATGCATGCATGAGTGTGTGTGTGGGTGTATGTGTGTATGTGTGTGCACTCATTCATATGCATGTGAGCATGCTTGTGCTTGTGTATGTATGTGTGCTTGCTTATGTTTGCATTAGTGTGTGTGCATCTCTGTGTGAGTGTGGATGCACACGTGATTGTGTTCATGTGTGTGTGTACATGTGTGTGTGTGTGCATGTGTGTTCGGATATCAGTGAGTCTCTATGTTTGTGTGTGAATCTACTTATGTGAGTGTGTGTGCAAGAGTGCATGTATGTGTATGTGTGTGCGTGCATGTATGTTTGTTTGTGTACTTATATGTGTGCATGTGTATGTGTCCATGTGGGTGTTGGTGTATGTGTGTTTATCTATGTGTGTGCTTATGTGTTTGCATATGTGTGTGCATGTTTGAGTGCCTGTATGTATGTGTATATATTTTATTGTGCATGTATATGGGTTGTGTATTCGTGAGTGTGTGCATGTACATGTGTGTAATTATGAATGCGTGTTTGTGTTTGAGTTTATTTGTGCATGTGTGCGTGCATGCATGTGTGCATGTCTATGAGTGTGAATACGAGTGTGTCTGTGTACATGTGTTCATGGGAGTGTCTATCTGTGCATGTGTTTGCATGTGTGTGCATGTGTGTAAGAATGTATGTTGTTTGTATGTGTGTGTATGTGTACATGTGTGTGCATATGCACATGCATATGTGTGTAGTTACATATGTGGTTGTGCATTTATGTGTGTGTCTATTTGTGTGTTTGTGCGTGTGTGCATGTGTGTATGCTTGTGTGTGTGTGTGCAAGTGTCTATTTGAGTGAGTAATTGTATGCACACATGTGTGTGTATGTTTATGAGTGTGTGCACATGTACATGTCAGAGTTTGTGTTCATGTGAATCAATGTGTCTATATGTGAGCATATTTTATGTGAGCATGTGGGTATTTGTGTGTACGTCTGCTCGTGTGCATGTATGTGTGTGTGTGTGTGTGCATGTTTTTGTTTGTGTATGTGTGTTTGTGCAAGCATGCATGTGTGTGTGCACTTGTGTATATCTTTTTATGCTTTCTTCTATGTGCGTGTGTGTACATGGGTGTGAGTATGTGTATACACATCTGCTTGCACATGTGTGCATGTGTTCGTATGTGATTGTGTGTGTGTTTGTGTTTGCATATGTGTGCATGTGTGTTTCTGTGTGTGTTTGAAAGTTTTTGTGTTGCTGTGTATGCACATGTGTGTACATTTGCATACTTGTGTTTATATACATGTGCATGTGTAAGTTCATGTGTTTGTGTCTATTCGTGTGTGTGTTCACATGTGTGAATTTATGTGTGTGTGTGCATGTCTAAGCATATCTATTTGTTTGGGTTGTGTATATGTGTGGGGGGTTTTCATATGTAGTGTTTGTGTGTCTGCGTGTGTGTGTACTAGATTATGTGTGTCTATTTGTGTGCATCTGCACTTGTGAGTGTGTCTGTGCCAGTGTGTGTATGGGTGGGTGTTTATGTGTGTCCCTATGTGTGCACACATGAATGTGTTTTTGTGTTTGTGTGCATGCATGTGTATTTGTACATGTATGTGTGTGTCTGTGTCTAAACATGGGCACAGATGTGTATGTGTATATGTGTGTGTAAGCACATTTGTATATGTGTTTGTTTGTGCGCATGTAACTGTGACTATGTGCATTTGTGTTTTTGTGCATGTAGGTACATGTGTGTGTGTGGGTGAATGTTTGTATGAGCTTGTGTGTGTGCGTGTTCATGAACGTGCATGTGTGCATATGTGTGCACAACTCTGTGTGCATGTACATGTACATGTGTGCATGTGTTTGTGCCTATGCATACATGTGTGTGAGCATCCATGTCTTCATGTATTAATGTGTTTGTATTTGTGTGTGTACATGTATGTATGCGATTGTGTATGTTTTTTCATGTGTGTGTGTACGTTTTAGGTTGTGTGCATGTGTGTGTTTGTGTTCACGTGGGTATATATGCGAGTTTTCATTCATGTTTGCATTTGTGCATTAATGTGTGTGTGTTGTGTGAGCATGTGCACATGCGGGTGTGTTCATGCATGAGTCTGTGAGTGTATGCAAGTGCATTGTGTGCACAATGTGTGTGTGTGTGTGTGTGCATGTGTGCATTCATGTCCCTACATGTGTATGTACATGTAGATGTGCATGCATGTGTGTTTGTGTATCTACATGTTTGTTTGAATGTGTGTGTACATATGAAGGTGTGTGTGTGTGCAAAGGTATGCATGTGAATGTGTTTGTCCATATTCGTGTGCATGTGTGTATGTTAGTGCTAGTGTGTGTGTGTGTGCATGTCTGTGCATGTTTTTGTGTACATGTGTGTGTGCATGCATGTTTGTTTTTGCATGCAAGTGTGCAAGTGTGTGTGCATGTGAGCATCTTTTTTAGCATGTTTGCATATGTGTGTGTATTTGTGTGACATTTATTTTGTGTGCATATGAGCACGCGTGTGAATGCCTATACACATCTGTATGTATTTTTTGGTGTGTACATGAGTTTTGCGCATGTGTGTTTGTGTGTACATGTGTGTGCATTTGCATTGAACACATGTCAGTTTGTTTGTGCATGTGTGCATGTATTTTCCACACTTCTATGGGCATGTTAGTGCATACATGTGTGTGTGTGTTTGTGTTTGTACGTCTGACTAGAAATGTGCATGTAATTGTGTACATGCATCTTTGTTTGTGTTCATGCATGTGAGTACAATTATATATGTGTGTGTGAATGCTTGTGTGTGTGGGCCTATGTTCATGTGTGTGTGTGCATGTGTGTGTACAAACTTGTGGGTGTGTTTGTGAGTGCATATGTGAGCATATGTGTAGTTCCCCATTTGTGTGTGCGTGTGTGTGGCTATGCACATAAGTGTGTTTATGTGTGTATTTGTGTCTACTTGTGTGCAAGTGTCATGCATGTGTGTGTATGTGCATTTGTATGTGTTTGTTTTCCTGATCATGTGTGTGTGTCCATGTGTGTCAGTGTGTATGCCTACGAGAGTGGATTGTGGGATTGTGTGTGCTTGCATGTGTATGTGCTTGAATGAGTATGTGTGTTCATTTGTGTGTGTTGGTGCATTAGCACACATATATGTGTGTGTGATTTTGCTCCTATGTGTGTTCAAATGTGTTTTTGTGTGTACATGAATTTGTAAGTGTGTATATGTCAATGTGTGTGTGTGTGTGCACACATGTGCACATGCTTATGTTTGTATATGGGTACATGCATGTGTTTCACTTCATGCATGTGTGCTCTTGGCTATGTTTGTGCATCACTATATGCATATGTTTGTTCATTTGCATGTGTCAACATTCATTTCTACTCTTGTGCATATGTCAGTGTGTAAGCTTTTTTTTGGGTGATGTGTATTTATGAGTGCATGGATGTGTTTGTGCATGACTATTTGTGCATATTTGTGTCTATTTGTGCATAAGTTCATCTAAGTATATGTGTGTGTATGTGTGCATGTGCATGGGTTTGTATGCTTGTTTTCTTGTGCATGTGTGTGTTTTTGTGTCCACGTGTGTGTGACTGTGATTGTGCATGTGTGTGCATGTGTTCCTGTGTGACTAGATAGATGTGTGTGTTTGTGTGTATTCATGCATGTGCACTGGTTTTAGTGTGTAGTTGTTATGTTATGATGTATGCAGGCTTGTGTGCATGTTTTTGTGTCTACGTGTGTTCATGTGTGTGTGTGTGTGTGCATATGTGTTCATGTATATACATGTGTTATTGCATGTGTGTGTGTTTGTGTGCATCTTTGTCTACATGTGTGTGTGTGTATGCATGTGTTCATGTATTTCTATGACCCTTTTCGTGTATGCATTTGAGTGTGTGCATGCTTGCTTTTATACTTGTGTGTGTGAGTTTGTGTGACTGTTTTTGTGTCATGTGCATGTGTGTGCTTTATAGGTAAGTTTGTGTGTGCATGAATTTTTATGCACGTGTGTATATGTTTTGCATTTAAATGTGTTCCTATTAATGCATACGTGTGTTTGATTTTTTGTGTGCAATTGTGTAAATGCATCTTTGGGTGTGTGTAATCATGTGTGTGCACTTATGTGTGTATGAGTTAGTGTTTATATGTGTGGGAATGTGTTAATGTGTGCATGTGCGTGTGAACATGTGTATGTTTGTGGGTGCATGTCTATGCATATGTATAGTTTAGTGTGTTTGTGTGTGTGTGTGTGTGTGTTTGTGTAGGTGTGTGTGTGTGTGTGCATTTGTGTTACTTGTGTGTGTTTTTGTTAGAGGATTGTGGTGTGTTTGGGTGTATCTGTATGCAAGAGCATAGATTTGTGTGTGTGGGTGTATTTTCATATGTGTGTAAGTTCAAGTGTGTGTTTGTGTGCATGAATGTGAGTGTGTGCATGCATACATAAGTACACATGCATGTGTGCATATCTTTAGGTGCATGCATGTGTGTGTGTCTTTGCGTGTGTGTGCATAGGTATATGCATATGCATCTGCATGTGTGTAGCCATATGTGTGTGCACTTATATATGTGTGTGCATGTTCATGTGTGTGTGTGTGTGTGCATGCATGTGTGTGTATATTTTTGAGTGCATGTGTGTGAGTGAATATGCATTTATTTGTGTGTGCATGTGTGCCTTTGATTGTGTGCATATATAAGTGTTTGCGCAAAAGTACATGTGTGTGTGTATGTATGTCTATGTGTGTTGAGTTTGTATCTGTGTTTTATCATGTGCATGTGTTTGTGTACTTGTGCATGTGTGTGTGTATACATGCATGAGGGAATGTGTGTATGCATGTGTGTGTGTGTGCATATGTCAGTGCATATGTGTGTGTGTGCATGCATGTATGTATATGCATACATGTTTGTGTGTGCATGCATGTATGTATATGCATACATGTGTGTGTGTGCATGCATGTATGTATATGCATACATGTGTGTGTGTGTATGTGCATGCATGTATATGTGTATGAGTGTATGTGTGTGTACTTGCATGTGTGTGCATTTTCTTGTGTGCTTGTGTCTGTGTGTGCTATTGCTTGCATTGGTGTGCATAAGTGTGTGCTTTGTGTGTTCCTATGATTTTATTCTTGTGTGTTCTTATGGGTGTGCAAGTTTGTACATGTGTAGGTATGTGTGTGTAGGAGAGCTTATCTATGTTTGTGAATGTGTCTATGTTTTCATGTGTGTATGTGTGTGTGTACATGTTTGTGTGCATGTGGGCATGTCTAAGAATATACATCTGTATGTGTATGTGCTTGTGAGTGTGTATATGCATGCATGTGTGTATGTGCATGTGTGTTGCTTGTGTGTGTAGGTTGTCCACATGTACATATGCCTATGTTTGCATGTGTGATGTGTTCATGCAAGTGTGTGCATGAGCATGTGTTTATGCATGCATTTGTGCATGTGTGTGTTTGTTCATGCTTTTATGTATGCCTATAGATGTGTGTGTGTATTCATGCATGTTTGTATTTGAATGTGTGCATGTGTATGTTTGTGCATCTATTCTTGAATTCTTTTCCAGGCACATCGAGAGCATGTTTTCATGTGTTTGTGTGTGTGTGTATGCTACGCATATGTGAACCTATGTGTGTGTTCATACATGTGCTTATGTGTAAGCCTATGTTTCTGTATATGTGTGTTCATGTTCGTGTTTGCATTAGTTTGTGCATGTGTGTGGAGGTGCATCTGTGTGTGTGTGAAAGAGAGAGAGTTGGTGTGTGTGTGTGTGCATGTGTTTACACTCTTGTGTCTGCATGTGTGGGTGTATGCAAGCATGCATGTGTGTGAGTATGTGTGTGTGTGTGCATGTGCATATGCTTGTATATGCATGTGTAGTTGTGCTTATGTGTGTGTGCATGTGTGTGCATGTATATGTGTGCAAGTGTGTGGTCATATGTGTGCATGTGCATAAGCATATGTGGCTATTTTTATTTTTGTGTGCATGTGTGAGCATTTATGTGTGTGTGTATGTGTGTGTATGTGTGTGTGAATGTGTGCATGTGACAGTGTGAGTTAATGTAAGTGCATGTGTTTGTACACAAGTGTGGTTTATGTGAGTGTATAGGTATTTGTGTGTGTGTATGCTTTTGTGTGTGAATTTGTGCATGTGAGAGTGTGAGTTAATGTAAGTGCATGTGTTTGTACACAACTGTGGTTTATGTGAGTGTATAGGTATTTGTGTGTGTGTATGCTTTTGTGTGCATGTGTGTGTCCATGTTTTTTTGTGTATGCATGTTTTTGCATGTGTTCATGTGTTTGTGTTTTCATGGATGCACGTGTGAATGTGTGTGTGTTCTTGTGCATATGTCTTTGTGTGTATGCATATGGGTGTGGCTATGTGTGACTTTGCATGTGTGCTCTTACCTATATTTTTGTGTTTTATATGTGTGTATTGCTATGCACGTGCTTATCTAAACCATTGTGTGATTGTGTTTGTATGTATATGCATGTGTAAGTATGTGTGTATATGTGTTTGTGTGTGTATGTGAGTGGGTTTGTGTGTTTGCATCTCCATATCTGTTTGTTTGTGCTAAGTGGTGAGGGGGTGTGAGTGTAAGCTTTGTGTGCATATGTGTGTGCGTGCATCTACATGCATGCAGATGTGTGTGCATAAGTTTGCAAGTGTGTTTGTGTGGGTGTTTGTATGTGCGTATCTATGTGTGAACACTTGTGTGTGTGCTTCTACACACGTGTCTATATGTTTGTCAAGATGGGCACATATATGTATGTGATGTGTGTGTGTGTGCACATATATATGTGTGTGTGTGTGTGTATGCATTAGTGCGTATGTGTGCTCATTTGTGTTTATGCATATGCAGGAACATGTGTGTGTGACTGTATGTTCGTGTGCATGTGTGTGTGTTTCTCTGTGCATGTGTTTGTATTGTTGTGTGCATGCTTTTGTGCATGTGATTGTACCTATAAGTGAATGTTTGTGTTTTTAGATGTCTGTGTGTATTCATGTGTCTACATGTGTACATGCAAATGTGTGTATTTGTGCATATACATATGTTTGTGCATTTGCGTGTGTTTTTATGTGTGTGCGTCATTGTGTGCATTCATCTTAGGATGTGAATGCTTGTGTGTATGTGTATGTGTTTGTTTGTGTGTTTATTCATTTGTGTAAGTATGTGCACATTTAGGTGTATTCAATGTGTATGTGTGTGTTTGTGTGCATATATGTGTGTATGAATGTGTATGTGTGTGTGTTAGACTATATACATGCATGAAAGTGTGCATATGTGCCTATGTGTGTGTGTAAATGCTTGTGCATGCATGTGCATGTCAGTGTGCATGTATGTTTGCATGTCTACATGTTTGCTTGCATATGTGTGTGCATATGAGTGTGTATGTGTGTGTGAAGATACACCTATGTGCATGTACATGCATTTGTCTATATTTATGTGCATGTGTGCATGTGACTGTGTTTGAATGTGTGTGTGCATGTGTGTGCGTGTGTTATTGTGTATGTTTGAGTGTGCATATGTATCCATGTATGTACATGAATTTTTGCATGTGGATATGCAATTGTCTGTGCATGTGAGCATCTTTGTGTGCATTTATTTGTGTAACCTTTTTAGATTGTGTGCAAATAAGTGTGTGTGTGTGTGTGCTTACCTGTGCATGTGTCTATGTAGTTTTGCATGTGTGTGTGAGTTTGTTTGTGAGTGTTTGTGTGAGCATGTGCATATGTGTGCTTTATGTGTGTCTTGGTGTGTGCATGCATGTTTATGCATTTGTGTACATGTTTTGAATTCATCTTTATCCATGTTAGCACATACATTTGTGTGTTTGATTGTGCTCTTATAGGTGTGCGTGCAATTGTATACATGCATCTTTGTGTGTGTGTGTGTGCATGCATGCATGTGCACTTATTTTTGTGTGTGAATCCTTCTGTGTGTGGGTGCATGTTCATGTGTGTGGGGGAGTCTTTGCATATGTGTATGTAGAAGTGTGTGTTTATGGATGCATGTGTGTAGATGGATGTGTCTGGGTGTGTGCGTGCTTCTACACATGCATGTGTGTAGGTGTGTGAGTGTGTGTTTTCTTGTGTGAGCAAGTGTGCATGCATGCATTTGTGTGTGTGAATTTTTGTATATTTGTGTGCATGTTTGAGGGGGATTGTTGATGTTTGTCTGTGCTTGCATGTATGCTTGTCTGCATGTGTATTTGTGTGCATTTGAGTGTGCATGTGTGTACATGAGCACAGTGTGGATGTATGCTCATGTTTGTGTATTCAAGTGTGTGCATGTGTGTGCATGCATATGTGTGTGTGTGTGCACATGTGTGAGCACACACGTCCACACATGCTTTTATGTGTGTTTGGGTGTATGTTTTTGTTCTTTATTATGTGTGTGCTCATGTGAGAGTGTGTATGAGTGTATTCTTATGTGTGTTCATGTGTGTATGATTATGTATGTGCATTTGTGAGTGCATTCATATGTGTGTTTGTGTGCATTCATATGTGTGCTTGTGCTTGTGTGCACATGTGTGTGCATATTTTTTGGTGCATGTGTGTGTGCATGTATTCCTATGATTATGCGTGTATGTTTTTATTTGTGTGTGTGTGTACATCCACATGCATGTGCATATGTCCATACTTCTACATGTATAAATGTGTGGGTATGTGCATTTGTGCATATGTGTTTGTGCATGAGTGTTTGTGTGTGTGCGCATGTGTGTGCATGCCAATGTGTATGTAGGTGTGCATCCATGTGAATGTATGTGCCTGTGTGAGTGCCTTTTTGTATGCATGCATGTGTGTTCCATCTTGTGTGGGTGTATGTGTGTGTGCCTATGTGCATATAAGTGTGCATCTATGTGCATGAGAATGTGTGCATATGCAGTGCATGTGTCTACATGTCTACATGTGTATGAGTGCAAGTTTGTGAGCAAGTATTTTTGTGCGTGTGTGCATGTGTGAGTGTGTGTCAGTATGTGCCTATGCATGTGTGTGTCTGCATGTGTGTGGGAGCATGTTTGTATGTGAATGTGTGCATTGAAATTGTGCATGAGTGTGTGTGGGCATGTCTTCTTGTGTGGGTCTAAGTGTGCATGTGAGTGAATGGGCATAGACACATCTGTGTGTGTCTGTTTGCATGCATGTGCACATGTGTGGTTTTGTACATGTGTGTATATATGAGCATGTGTGTGTGTGTATAGGCATAGGTGTATGCATGTGTGCATTTGTGCTTCTATACTTATATATGGGTATCGATGTGTATGTGCAAGCATATGTGTGCATGTATATGTGTGTATACATGTGCATATGTATGTGTGTGTGTGTGCATATGTGTACGTGTGTGTATCTATATGTGTGCATGTGTGTGCATTTATGCATGCACATGCATGTGTCCAAGCATGCCTGTGATCATGTGCATGCTCAAGTGGATATGTGTGTGGGTCTTCCTATGCATACATGTGAGTGATAGTGTGTATTTGTGTGCATGTGTGCATGTGTTTGTGTGTGCGCTATGTGTGGTTGTGTATGTAAATGCATGTGTGTGCATGTTGATGCATGCAAGTGTGAGTGGGCGTGTGTGTGTTTGTGTGTTCATGTGCATTTGTGCATGTCTATAGTTGTGCATATGCATGTGCATGTACTTGTTTGTACATGTTTGTGCATGTTGTGTGTACATGTGTGTGTATGTATGCACATGTGTGTGAGTTTGTGCCTTAGTGTGTAGCTATGTTTGGTTGTGTTTGTGTGCAAGAGTTCATGTGATATGTCTATGAATGTGTAGACATGTGCACGTGTGCATATGGAAGCAAGTATGTGCATAGGTGCACACATATGTGTTTGTGTGAGTAGTGTGTGTGTGTGTTCTACATCCATCCATTTGTGTGTGTGCTTGCATGCATGTGTGCATGTGAACATGTACATGTGTGTGTGAGTGAGTGCACATGAAACTATGTATATGTTCTTTTATAAATGTATGTGCATTTGCATGGGTGCTTGTGTGTTTATTTATGCTTGGATGTGTGTTTCTATATGTTGGCTTATGCATGTGCATGTGTTCATATTTGTATGTGTGAGTGTATAAGTTTTTGTGCGTGTGTGTGCATGTGTGTTATTGTGCATTCACATCTGTGTATGTGCATTTATGTCTATGTTTGTATGCATGCATATGTATGTTTGTGTGTCTGTGTGTTTATGAATGTCTATATGTTTGTGTGTGTATGTGTGTGCAAACTATATATGTAAAGAGACGTATGTTTGTATGAGTGTGGGTGCATGCATGTGTGTGCCCCCATACATGTATGTGTGTGTGTGTGCATGTGCATGCAACCACATGTATGCATGTGTGAGTGCATGTAAGTTTATGTTCATGTTTATGCATGTTTATATGTGTGTTTGCATGAGTTCATGTGCATGTGCACAAGAGAGCACATGTGTGTATATGTGTTCATGTGTGTGTGCCAGTGCATATGTCTGATTATGGATGTGACTCTACATGTGTGTGCAAATATGCATCTAAATGCATGTGTGCATGGGTATGAAAGTTTGTGTCTAGGTGTTCCTATGTGTTCATGTGCATGTATACATGCTTATGCATGGGTGTTTGTATATGTTGTGTGTGTGTGTGTATGTGTGCCAATGTACACACATGTTTGTACATGTGTGTGTGTTTGGGTGCAAATGTGTGTGCATAGGCATATGATTGTGTGTGTACCTATTTCCTAGTGTTTTTGCATGTGTCTAAGCATAAGTGTGTGCATATGTGCATGCTTATGTGTGTGTAAATGTGTGTGTGTGCATATGTATTTGTGCATGACTATGCATGTGTGTGTGTGTATGTGCATGCAAGTGTGTATGTAGGTGTTCATGCATGCATGTACGTGTATGAGTGCCTATGCATGTGCATATACATGTACATATGTGAGTAGTTTTATGGATGCAGATATGCATGTGCATGTCTAAGAGTGTGTAGGTATATGAGTCTATGTGATTCTATATGTGTATATGTGTGTGTGTGTGTGTGTGTGTGCTTGTGAGTGCATGTTTACGTGCATGCATGTATGTACATAGGTGTATGAATTTTCTTGTGCGCTTGCCTATGTGCATGTTCATGTATTTGTGATTATGTGTATGTATGCATTTGTGTGCATATGCATGCATTTGTGTGTTTATACACACATGATCACATGAGAACACACATACACGCACGTGCACATGCACACACACATGCACATACACACAAAAAAATGAACACAAGCACACAAACATGCACACAGATATTAACACAGGCATACACACACACATGCACACACTCAAACACACATGCCCATGTATAAGAACACACACATACAGACACACACATATACACCCAACCATACATGCATACACATACATATACGTGCACACATACAGGTAGGCACAAACATGCACATGCATATGCATAAAAACACACATTGACACACTCAAAAATATGCACACACATGTGCACACATGTACACTCATATGCATAAGCACACACACACATACATAGAATCATGCACACACACAAACATATACAAGCATGCACACATGCATATGCACACGCACTCATATTCATAGACACATAAATACACACGCACATACACGTGCACAAGCATACACATATGCACTTGCATATGCACACACACACACAAGTGCACAAACACACATTCATACATGCTAACAGATGCACATATGCTTATGCATATGCATGCACACATAAATACTAAAACACACATGACAAACTTAAAAAACATGTGTACACACACACACCAGCACACCACAAAAATATATACACCTGAACACAAAGATGCACACTTGGACACACATGCACATGTGTATATAGACATACACACACTTGCACAAATACATACATGCACACACGCACAACCATGCACACATGCACACATACATACACACACATAAACACATAAATGTATGCATACGAGTACACACTTGAACACACACGTACACATACATACACATGCACACATACATAAACACATGCAAGCACGCATAAACCACTAACCACACATGTATACACATAAAGGTAGACACACATATATGCACAAAGACTCACACACATGCACGAACATGCATACAAACTTGCTCACTACCACATATTCACTTGAACACACTGAAGCACACAAACACACATACACATGCATGCATGTAGTTACACATGCACACATGCTCACACACATGCACAAATGCATACAAGCACACATAGCCAGGATTGCATACACTCACGCACATGCACACATATATGCACATGAATACTCACAAACATGCTTACGCACAATTACACACATATATACACAAACCCACAAACATGTTGACACACATGAATGCTCCTACATGCTCTCACACACAAACATACAAATGTACAAATAAGCACATAAATATACACATACCCCCATATGCTCATGCATGCATGGACACACACATGTAGACACATGAACCCACACACAGGCACACATAAACATGCACATGTTCAAGCATACACATGCACACAACCACACATATACACACATATGCATACATGCACACATACACACATGCATATGAACATACATAAATGCACAAACACATGTACTCACAAATAAAAATACACATGCACACACACAAAACTACACATGCATGAACACACCCACACTTGCACATAGTCACATGCATACACATCTACATAAATGCAAAAGCACACATATGAAGATACAGACACACTCGTACATGAACATGAACTTGCTCACATACGCATACACACACACATAGCTCATACACATGTGTCCACATACAAACACTTGCATGCACACTTGCAAGAACAAAAGACACACAAAACCACATTGGTGCACACAAACATGCACACGTACACACATATGCACACACATATATGCACTGACAAATAAACACACATTTATACACACAAAAGCACACATGCATATACAAACACACATTCATAACTAAGTGCATGTACCAACAAAGAACACACATCCACACACATGCACATGGTCAAGCACCACACATGCACACACACACAGATTAACTTGCACAAACTCATATCTACATATACACACATATATGCATACATAAAAACACATGGATGCACACTCACACACACATAAGAACAAGTACAAGCATAGACCCACACTTGCATATACATACACATACACACATATGATTGTACTAGCACATACAAAAATGCTCACATGCATGCACAAACAAGCACACTTACATGCATACACATAGGCAAACATGTGGACACTCACACAAACATGTGCAACCATATATGCACATGCACACATAGATAATCACAGACCTATAAAATCACACATGTACACTCACATGAACACACACATGCATGCATCCACACACATGCATGTGTGCACTTGTATACACACATACACACATGAATGCACATAAGTACACATAAATGCATTCACAAACAAACACCCACACCTATCCATACACTTGAACATGCACACACAGACATGCATGCACCTACACAAACACACATGTGCATGTGTGCACACACACACTATGTACATAGGTACATAAACACATGCTCACACATGCATACACACACATCCACACATACATACATAAACACAAACTTGCACATGCAGACATACCCAGAGGCACACACAAGAAAACTCTTCCACACACACACACACGGATGAATACTTGCATACAAAATTAGGCACAAACACACAAACATGTACAAACATGGATGTCCATATGCATACACATGCATGTGCACTTGTAAAATAAAAAACACATGAACAAACATACATAATAACACACATGCACACACAAGCATACACACAAAATCACACACACAAGCAAACATACACACATACACACACGCATAATCACACACGCATGCACACCGTGTACATTGACACACACACCAACAACCACACACATTGACACGCTTGCATGCATTGCACACATAAACACATAAAAATAAGTGCTCGTACACACACTCAAGCACACAAGTGCATACACACACACAAGCACACTGACACATACACATGGACACATGCACATGCACATGTGCACATACACATGCACACATGCACACACACACATATACACACATGCAAGAGGACACACCATCTTATATACATAGCCACAAAAATCATGCATGCATATTTATAGAAACATAGATATGCACACACAAAAGTACACACACATGGACATGAACACAAACATACAAATACACATGCACATGCATACACATATAAAAGCACATGCACACACACTTGTACATTGATAGACATGCACAAACATGCATGCACATGAAAACATAGGCACACCCACACACACATAGGCACCCACCTATATGCACATGTATGCACACACACAAACACATATACATGCATGCACATACATACACACACGTATGCATATGCACACAAATTCGCACATTCATGCATAACCACAAACATGCACTTGTGCATGCACTAGAACACACACACACACATATGCACTTGTGCATCCAAATGACGACACAATGATATGCACACATGCATCTGCAGTCATACACTCACACATGCATACACATATTCAAGCACTCAAACACACACACATGCACAAGCATAAACACACACACATGCACACACAAACATGTACACACACACACACCTGCACACAAGCACATACAACACACATACACATATACACATACACAAATTTGCACATTCACACACATAAAGACACACACACATGCACACACACTTTTAAGCATAGACATATGTACATGTATACCCACTCACATGAACTTGCACACTAGCAAAATGGCATGAAATGCACATATTCACACACACATTAGAAGATACACACTAGAACACACACACACACACACATAGGTAACATATACATGCACACATACACAAATGGAGACACATGCATACACACACACATATGAACATGCATGCATACAAACAAACATGTACATGTAGATGCACTCATAAAAATACATACATGTACATGTGCACCCACACATATGAACTCATATGCTAGCAAACTCACAGGACATGCACGCACACACACAGGTAAGCTCTCACACACACACTACAAAATAGACACACATGTATACACGTACACACAAACAAGATGTAAACACAAACATACCCATCCACACATGCATATGCACACACACACACATGTGTGCACATACTTGCATAAGAACATGAACAAGTACACACACACGTGTAAACACTGGCTCATAGATAAGCAAACACGAAGGCATGTCCAGAAACAAAGAGACGCACATGCACATTCAAAAACATACACGCATGAACACCACACACAAACACACAGACATAGATACACACAAGAACATAAATGAACATGCACACACAAATAAGTACACACACACACACAAAAAAACACACACACGTCCATAGACGTATGCATGCATTCAATCATAGACATATCCATACATGTACACACATACACACACATGCACAAACATAGACACATATGCACACACATTCATATGGATACACACATACACACACAAATGCACATAGGCACACTGACATGCACACAAATGCATGCATAAACAAGCACAAACACATACATGCATATGCACACATATGCATGCACATACAGACAAGAACATAAACATGTATACACACACACATACATGCATGCACATACATGAACACACACTCACACATACACTCATACACACAAACATACATGTATACACATGCAAATGCACGAACATACACAAGGACACACACACATGCATGCATGCATAGACAAACACACACATTCACACACACATAGATATGCACACACACATATTTGCACATGTACATAGATGCACACACACACATAGGCACTCCCTTACACCCCCATACACAACATATATGTATGCACTAACACACATGTACAAATAAGCACACATACATACACATACACACACAGACATGAGTGCCTAAATGCACCCATACATGCACACAAAAGCATGCACATAGATGCATGCATGCATGATGACCTACATAGACACATCTATTACTATGCATGCACACTCAAACATGAACACATATGCATAGGCACAAGCACATGCACACAAATGCATTTCACAAACACTCACACATGCATAGATGCACACACCCATAGCACACACACAAACACACACACATCCATACAAACACATATTCACACATGCACAAGCACAATCACACACATATGCATGCACACAATCAAATGGATAGGCAAGACACACATGCATGTAAGCACATGCACACTCACATATACACACACCCTCACACATGCATACATGAATACACATACACATGTATGTACAAAGCCACATGCGCATGGATGTACACTCACACACAAACATATGTACTTGCCCACATATGCACAAGCACACATGTTGACACACTTATATGCACAAACATCTGCATAGATGCATACACGCATAGATAGGAACACAAGTACTCTCACACAAAATAATATGCTCTCAAACAAGCACACACTTATGCACAAACACACATACACATAAACACACACACACACACACTCATGCACATACTTCTATAAACACATATGTGCAAGCATACACACCTACATATTCTTAAAAAAACAAGCACACATCAAAACATGTACACGATTGCACAAATGCACCCAAGCACTTAGCCACGCACACATAGGCATGAATGCAAACATACACACACACTTATGTGCATAGAACACACACCAACTCATAAACCCTGATACACATGTTTACACACATAGAAATTCACACACATATACACAAAAATTTATAAACACATGCACACACACCCACACATACATACACCCACAGAAAACACACCCCTCACACATATACACAAACAAATATAGGCACACACACACACATGCACATTTAATGCATGCATATATACACATACACTCACAAATCAAAACATGCACACAGATATGCACAAGTACATGCATGCAAAGACATATACATGTGCATGCAAACATAAGTACACAAACATGCATTTACATGCATGCTAACACACATACACATAAACATGCATAGACACACAAGTTGACACACACAAAAACATACACACACACGCACACAAACACACACACATATGCACTAACATGTGCATGCATAAACACCCACACAAACAAATCTACATATGCACATATGCACACACCCACACATGCACAGACAAATACAAGCATACACATATGCATACACTAGCACATGCAAACACACGTAAAAACCCAAAGTGCATGCACACATGCACACCCATGTGCATAGACACATGCACATGAACACTTATGCACTCGCACAAACTTGTATGTGGAGTTAAATAAATCACATGTGCACAAAAATGCACATACATGCACAGACAAATGCACATGCATACACATATTGACACATGCATGCAAACACATCAACACAAGTATAATCACACACAAATAGACACACACTCACACACATACACACATGTAGAGAGACATACATGTGCACATGAACATGCACACACACAAGTGTACACACCAGCACATATACCTGCACGCTCACACACAAACACACATACATACTCACAGACTGGTATGCACACACACGTGTATACATATGCATGCAAAATTGTACACACACTTTAATGCATACATGTATAAGCATATGTATGCAAAAATATAGATGCATATACTCACACACACACACACATGCACACACACTCACATTCACACCCACATGAACACACACACATATGCATGTATGCACACACACATGCACAACTGTATGCAGACACACATGCAAAGTTTCACACACACACACACACACACTCAAGCACACATGCACATACAAACACACACATGTGTGTACACGCACACACACACACACCCACGAATGTTTACACACACACACACATGCATACCACATGCACACACACATGCTCATAAACACATACACATGCATACACATACATAGGTGCACACATGCACACCCATGCACAAACTCTAGCACACACACGTATGAATAAGAATGCATAATCCAACACGTGCACATAGATACAAAAGCAAA
This sequence comes from Vanilla planifolia, assembly GCA_023846275.1. NCBI lineage: Eukaryota > Viridiplantae > Streptophyta > Magnoliopsida > Asparagales > Orchidaceae > Vanilla > Vanilla planifolia. The sequence goes on from JAIUJO010000185.1 coordinate 125,283, forward strand.
GACATAAGTACACATACACACACACACACACACACAAATGTCGTTTGTGCACATGCACTCACACGCACACATACATGAACCAAAACACATGCACAGATGGACAGAAACACACACATGCACAAGATGCACACATGAACACACACGTACACACACAAACACATGCATATACATATACACAAATGAACAAATGTATACAAACACACACATATGCAAGCATGCACACATGCACAAGCACTAACATATAGACATGCACACACACATGCACTCACAATGACACACACTTGCAAACACACTCACACGCACGTAAACATGCATGCCACCTTATAAACACACATATGTGAACACACATGCATACACACATGAACAATCACATACATGCACATGAACATATGCACAAACACACATATGCTCCCACACACACATGTGCCTGCATGCACACACCAATATAAACACACCATGCACTAACATACACACACACTCACAGAAACACCATATATGCCCACATGAACAAACACAAACACACACATACATGCATACACATGCATGGAAGTGCACAAACACACACACAAATATGCATGCATATGCACTCCTACAGACACACACACACTGATGCACAACCCTAGAGCCACACTTGCATATACACAAAAATATGCACATTTATGTTCACAACCATAAACACAAATATGAACATAGACACACACACAAGCATGCACACATGTACCAACACACACACAGAACCACATATGTACAAACATACACATACAAACACATGCACACATACTCACAGACACACATGTGGCCTTACATGTAAGCACAGACATGCACATGCATGCACACAACACATGTAAACATGCACACAAACATGGGTGTAGACACACATGCTCATACATGGACACACATGCACTCAAGCACAAACAAACACATGCTTAGAAGCAAATATAGATATACATATATGCACACACACACATGCTCACACACATACACATAAGCATTAACATGTACATGCATAAAAACATTGACACACCCCATACCCACACAAACACATACAAACATGCACATGAACGCACACACATGCACATGAATGCATGCACACATGCACACAAAAGCATGCACACATGCACATGTCTATGCATGCACACAAGAACACACACATGCATACATTCACATGTCTATAAACATCCACAAACATGCATCCACACACACATGCACATGCATACACACATTGGCACAATCATTATACATAAATGTACAAGCATATATACATAAACATAAAACATATGGACACACCCTTGTAAGAGGATAGATAAACACACATGCACATGCACACACACACTCATATGCACCTATATGCACACACATGCATGCACAAACACACAAACACACATGCTCAAATGCATGCTTATGTATACAAACTCAAACATGCATGCATAGGTACACACGCATGCACATGCACACTTGTGTACATGCACAAATACATACACACACATGCACACATGGTACATACACACATATAGAAACATATGCATACACAAATGTACATGCATACACACATGGGTGTAGACATATCTGCACATGCACACAAACACAACCAACCACACCCACAAACAATCATATACTTAGACACACACACACATACATGCACACACCTGAATGAGAAAAACTATATACACACATAAACATACACATGCACACACACACACACATACACAAACTTACATATCACAAACATAGATGTACATGCACAAACACACACATACACATTCATGCACACACATACACACATACACATGAACATACACACCAATACACACATGCACATGCATGCTAGCACACACATGCACATCATACTCTCCCACACACACATACACACATAAGTGCAAGCACACAAACACACTTACACACATATGCACACTAAAACACACACAAACACACGTGTACACACACATGCATCCACAAATGCACATGCACACGAACGCACAGAAATAGACATAACCACATCTGTACACATGTTCATGTACATCCATAGGCATAGGCAAAGGCATACACATACACAAATAGGATCATAGGCACGTATACTGATATACAAATACATACACACATATGCACATACATGTATAAAAATGCATGCACATAAGCACACATCTACATAGACTCACTCATACACACATACACATGCACAAGCCTACACACATACACAACTATGCAAACACACTCCCATTATCATATTAGCACACACACACACATATGCACCTACAACAAAAACATGCACATGTGCACTAACACTCATGCATACATAAATACAAAAATACACACCTATGCAAGCATACACACATACTGAAACATCTCTGTATACACATGCAAAAGACAAAACACACAGATGAATGCAAATAACACACATATATAGAGACATATACAATAATATACAAACACACAAAAACATATTCACATGCACACACCCATACATGGACACACACACATGTACTTACACATGTGCACACGCACACACACACACACAGACACTTGTGCACACACATGCATATATACACACATAAGCACACACACATTTACACACATGCACATACACACGCATAGGCACACACACACACAAATTCATACATGCTTAAAAACATAGACATGTAGACATACATGCACACACATACAAACACACAAATGCACATAGTCGCACATGTGCACATAGGTGCACACAGACAACCAACGCATACACATGCATATACACACACACATAAAGATGTACCTACAACAAAATACACACGCATACACAAATACACAAACACACATGCACATGCAAATGCATGCACAAACACACACATGCACACACATATGCATGAACCCACACACACATTCATACATGCACTTGCACACACAACAAACATGCACATGCACACACAAGCACACACGTACATGTATACACACACCTAGAAACATTGACATGCACACACACATCCACACTTGAATACATGCACACACACACACACACAAAAATGCACAGGTGTCCACATATACACACCCCACAAATGCCCACCTAAACATGTTTGCATAAGAACATACACACAAAACAACACACATGAGGACACACATGTGCACACACACATATGCTTACACAAGTATATGCACATGCACACAAACACACATATGCACGAATACACTTGCACACACAAATGGATACACACACACACACACTCACAACCCACACACAAGCACACATGAAGTTCCACAAACACATACGCCCACACACACAAATATGTGTATGTACATACATTACATAAGTGTTCAGGTAGACACATACACATGTAGACACAAGCACAAACACAAACACAAGCAAAACTCACACATACAAACACACATTAACACATATACACCTGCACACATGCATGCATGTGCACACATGCACACACACCACAAAAAACACACACACCTAAATACGTGCGCACATCCACAATCTTAGACACACCCATATGCATGCGTGCATGTGCACCCATATAGACAACCCCACACACATACACAATCACATGCATAGAACACACACATGCCCAAAAACAAACACATGTGCATGCACACACTCATTTGTACACATACACACATGCACATGCACACACACATGCTTATGCACACACACACACACACATATTGAGACAAATAGACATGTGCATATAAAGAAATACACACTTGCACACACACATATAAGCACACAAACTCATGCTCACATGCACACACATATGGACATCCACACACATACATCCACACCAACACATGCGCTCATGCCCACACACACACATGAATGCACACACACATATAAAAAGAAAAGTAAGAACACATATATGCATAAGTACATGTAAACACATATGCACAAGGATACACACTTCCATAGAATTGCATACACACACAGCCACATAGACACACACTTGTATACATGCACATAACCACACATACACATGTGTACATGTACTAACACACACACACGTGAACACAAGCATGCAGACACATGTGTAAAACCCACACACACATACAAATACATAAACACACATACTCAGATGCACATGTATACAAACTTGCACAAACACACATGCACACTCTCACACACACCATTACACATGCATACCAACTCACACACATGCACAAATATGCAAAGACACATACACACTCATACATGTCCAAATATGCACACACGCACACAAACTCCTATGTGCATACATGCTCACACATGCACTTATGCATACACAAGAAGACACACACACACACATACACATGTTCATGTATAGCTATGAACACATGCAACCACACAAATGCATACACATGCACCCACAAGTACGTACACATACAAATGAACACATGCACACACATAAGAACATATGCATACACGCACATCCACACACATGCATAGACATGCACAAGCACAAAGGCATACATTCTGATATGCACATACATGCATGCATATAAACTTGCACACATGCATGCATGTATAAACACACACTCACATGCACAACACATACACATGCATAAATGTGCATGCACACACTCACACTTGCAAAAATTTACACACAAAAACATGAAAACATACTCACACACACAAAATACAAAACATTTATATAAGCATGCACAAACACACCCACATGCACACAACAAACACTTGCTCTCACCAATACATGCAAACATGCACACTTGTGTACACACATGCTCTCTCTCACACACACAAGCACATACATGAACACACATGTACACTTACACGTATAAACACGTGCACTCATACCCATAGACACTCATGATGTACATGCACACACAAACACAAATGCAACCACACATGCACAAAAATGCACACACACACACACATACACATGTGCACACATGCACACTTACATGTATACACACATGCACACATACCCATAGACACTCATGATGTACATGCACACACAAAAACACAAATGCAACCACACATGCACAAAAATGCACACACACACACACATACACATGTCCACACATACACATGCACATGCACATAAATATGCACATTCTCAGGCACACACACACACACATGGCTACACACATAAACTTGTACTTGGACATGCATGCACGCACAACTGACAACACACATACACACACATGTAAGAACATGCACATGCATGCACCCATAAACACAAACATACTCACATGCATGCACACTTGCCCACATGCCCACACACTTAAAAACATGCATGCACACACACACACACAAATGCACACACATGCAAATATCAAAGCATGCACATACAGACTTACATGCAAATGTGAATACACACACACATGCATAGCCACACATGCACAAACAGACATTCAAACACACATGCACACACAACACATGCATGGACAACCACATGCACACACACACATAGACATACACATGGACAAACACTAAGATAATCACTCACACACATGTACACACACATACACATGGGCATACGAATGCACACATGCACACACATGTGCATGCATACACACATTCATGCACATACACGAGCATGAGCACACCTACACAAGCACATGCATAAACACATGCATAAACATGCACTCACATACACACACATATCCAAATAGACATGTGTACACACCTACACACATAAACTTTAAAATACATACATGCATGCACACACAGACAAACAAGTACACACAAACATACCCACACATGCACCCACACAGACACATGTGCATACATGAACAAGCACAAATATGCACACACACAAACATGTGCACACAGCTATACACACACACACACACACTCCTTTCTTCCACACACACACTGACACATGCCTGCACACACATATACACACACATAAACATGCACAAGAACATGCACGCAAACATACAACACTCATGTACATACACATGTGCATAGCCATGCCTACACACTCCAATAGATATACACATGAATACAGATGCATAAACACACATAAGCACACACATGCACAACACACATACATATGCACACTTATGAACACACTCAAACACAAATACCTGCACCCACACACATGCAAACACATGAATGAATAGAACACACAAATATGCACATGCATGCACACACAATACACACATGTGCAAAAACACACATGCACACTGCATGCAAGCATATGCACATGTGCTCATAGCACATACACACAAACACACACACATATAAAAATGTTGGTACAACCACACACACTGACAATAATGTACACACATGCATGCACAGACACATGCATATACACACAAAAGCATACATCCACACACACATAAGCACACCCATGCATATGCTTGTTCAACACACACATGCACATGTATAGAACCACACAATGAAGCACACAAACACATATAAATGCATGTACAAACACACATAAACTTAAGCATAAACACCCACATATACACACAGACACAAATATAGACACACACACACACATGTACATGCAAACACATGCACACATACATATATAGACACATACACACAGCAATACACGCGCACACTCGGATGCATTCACACATGCTATTCACATGAGCACTTGCACATCTGCTCGCACATATGCTTGCACATATGCGTATGCATATGCATGTGTGCATATATACACTTGCACACACACATGCACATAGACATGCATATGCACAAACACATGTGCACACGTACACAAACATGCATACATGCTGACACATGCACATATGCAACCATAATGCACACACAGATGCACACACATGCACACAAACATACACACCCACACACACACACAAAGACTTTCACATATATATATACACACACACACACACACACACTAATGTAACCATAATCACATGCATATGCATGTTTGCACACATGAAAAGTAGACACACACACTCACACATACCCACACCTGGACAAGTACAAGAACACACATTCACACACACACACACTCAAAACTACACACACTTACATGTAGAGATCCATAGACACCCATGCATGTAGACACACAAGCATGCACACACAAAAATGCATAAATGCACACATAAATACACACACACTCATGCAAATATGTGCACACACAAATTTACACATACACACACATGCAAAATACATGCGCATATAATGACACATGTATGCATGCACACATACATGCACATACATATGCACACATGCAAACAAGCATGTACACACACACACATGAATACATGCAAACATGCATACATACACCCACTTATACACAAATAAGGCATGAACATGAAAGAACACATGCACACATACACACACCTACATTTATATGTATGCACAGGTGTATATGCACATAAACATGCCCATGCATAGATAGACACATAGGCTCATGTATAAACACACACACATGGACACTAATATACCCACCCACACATACACAAGCACACATCGACACTTGCACACACACAAACAAAAGCACAAATGCACACACACACATCTACCTACAAACACATACACATAAACATGCTTGCATGCATGCACCCATGCACACATATGCACATGCACATGCCACATACACACATGTACATGCATGCATAAGCAAATGCACACATAAGTATAAGCACATACATAGGCATACAAACACATGGGCTCACAAACATGCACACAGATATGCACACGCACACATATTTGCACACTCACACATGCAAACAAATGCAAACACACTTGCTTAAACAAACATATACACACACTCACAAGAATGCATGCATAAACTCACATATACACACACATCCACATAAACATAATGCATAGACACACACACATGCATATGAACATAAATGCACACCTGCACATACAAACATGCAAGCCATTGCTCATGTTTGTGCTCATGGATACACACTTAAACAAACATGCATGTTTGTATGCACACTCATATAAATACACACACACTTATAGACACATGCACAAACTCACACATAGATGCATGCATGTACATGCACATACATGCACACACACATGTACAAATACTCACATACGTGGACACACATGAACACATTGACATAGACACAAAAATGTATATATGCACACAGACATGCACACACAAATACACACACAAAATGCATGGTGATATGAACACATACCTTTACAGACATACACACACATAGATGCACCAACACATACAAACACGTAGGCTCACACATGTACACGTGCACACATAAATGCACACACATATATGCATGCACATAAACACATGTGTGCTCACACACATGCAGGCATAGAGGGGCACACATATATGCCCACACACATGCACGCACATACACATGCATATGCACACACACCCACTCTCTAGCATACATACAAGCACACTTGTACACTAACACAATCTTAGATACACACATATACACATACAAATATTCACATATGCATACATCCACACGAACACATGCACATGAGCATGCACATAAACTTATGCACACACATCCACACTCACAAAAACATGAACACACATGCTAAGACACTCATACAAGCTCAAAACCACATAGACATACACACATGGATGCATGCACACACACATGCACAAATACACACACATGAACATGCATGCACACAGATGCATACACACATACACACGCAATCACATGTGTGCACATATACATGCATAAGCACACACACACACACACACATGCATATGCACACACAAGCACACACAACTATGTACATACATCTGCACTCATAGCCACACACACACATGCACACAAACACATGCATGCACACACTCATAGACATGCACTCATAAATGTACACATGTGCCTATGTGCACATACATGCACATACCCACACTCACACACATAACACACACATGAATATACACACACCATTAAACACACCACAATGCAGACATGCACATTCATTCATGCATGTATGCACGTGCACACACTCTCAAAACCAATTAAACAAATGCACACACACTCACACATGTATGTGCACAAACACACAAGCTGACATATAATCACACACTCATGCACACTCACATAAACACACACACACACACATATACACATATGCATGCATGAGCACACATGCATCCACACAAACACACATATACATCCACACACACACACATACAATAACAAGCATGCACATGTACACATACACATAGGTACACATGTAAATACACAAGCATATACACATGCACATGTGCACACAAAAGTAGACATACACACACACAACTACACACACCCACATACTCACACATGTGCACACACAATACACACACATGCATACACACACATACAAACATGCAAGCATGTGCACACACATTTGAACCTACTTACATTTGCTCATTACACACACATATTAATACATGCACATCCACACAAACACGTACACACATGTACACAAACATATAGACAAAAACACCCACACACACCCACACAAACACACCTACACATGCACATACAGACACACACACACACAGGCATGCACCCTACACAAACAGACAAACACATGGCACACAAGCACACTTACACACGTGCTCAAACATCTTCATGCACACACATGCATCAGTACTCGCATAGACATGCACACATATTGCAACACACACATACACATGTTCATACACATACACAAGTGTGAACTTGCACATACACATGCATATGCACACACACAAATTCACACAAAAGAAAACACACATGACATATACAAACATGTAAACACAGCCACACACAAACACATACAAACACACATAGGCATGTGCACACATGTGCATGCACATGCACACATGCATAAATCGTCACACACGTAAACACATGTGCACACACGCACACACATGCACCTTAACAGACTTATGCATACATAGAGACACATACTCTAGTGTGGATCATCTCACACTTGCACACACCCATGCTCTCATGAAAATACATACACACACACACTTACAAAATACACACACACACACACACTTACACTCAAAAACTTAAAGACACAAATAAGCCAACAAACACTAAAGCATAAGCACAAACACATATATACACATACAAACAAGCACATGTGCACATACATAAACACATACATACACACATGTGCACAAATGTACACACACTTGCATGCGTGCACTCAGACACCTACATACATGCACCCACCCACACACTAACAAGCACATGCACCTACAAACATACGCATGCACACACAAATATACACACACATATACTAGTACACCACATGTACACAAATGCACATATCCACACACACACACACACTCATAGATGCTCATCCACACAGATGAACAAATGCACATGAACACATATACACATGGGCAAGAACATATAAAGACACACACATATGAACTCTCACACACACACACACAAATGCACTCATATGCACAAACACACACACATGCGTGTATGCATGAACAAATGCATACATACACATATACTCATATGTATGTGCACTCACAAAAGCATACAAGCATACACATGCACAAAAACACAAAAATACATGCACATGAACACCCACACCCATGTGCACATAGAAAACATGCTCACACACATACATGTATTAGCACAAAAGTGCACTCACACATGCATGCATGCACACAGACACATGCATATGTACAAGCACACACAACACACATGCACACATGCAAAACACACACTTGCTCATACCCATATGCATGCATGCACAAAACCACACACATGATCATGCACAGACAATGCACGTACACATTCAAACATAGACACATGCACACACACATATATGTGAAAGCATGCACATGTAAACATGCATGCACACACATAAACACACACAAGCCCATAGGTACAAACACTAAAAAATACATGCATATGTACCCATGCACACACTTATGCATGCATGAGCACAAACATGCACAACTGCATGTACACACACATATACATGCATATGAAAATGCATACACTCACAAGCACACATGTGCACAAACACACACACATGCATGCATACACACAGGCACATACATGTATACCAATGCACACAAATGAATGTATAAGCATACACCTATCTACACATGCATAAGAACACATGCACTTTAATACATGCACATGGATGCACACCCACACACAAAAAATATACATGCACATGCACCAGCATGAACAAAAATACAAAGACATGCACTCTTACATGCAGATGCACACACAAGCCAACACACTTATGCAATCATGCATAGTCATGTACCCAAATAAACACACAAAAATGCACATGAACACATCCACACACACACACAATCAGACTAACACATAAACTAACATACACACACACATATACAAAAGCAGATCCCATAAACGCGCATGCACAGACACTAAGACATACACACAAGCAAATCCACACACATGAAGACACAAATGCATACACACACAAACACATATGCATAAAGACACACATATGCATAAACACATGCACACACAAACATAAGCACTTGCAAACACACACATATACATAAGCACACACACCACTATGCACATAGACTAGCATACCCACCCACCCAAACACGTATAAACACACACACATTCACATATACATGCATGCACAGACAAGTACACACTCACATAGGTGCATAGACCCATACATATGTCCATGCATGCACACATGTGCACACACATACATGTAGCACACAAACATAGTAACACACATGCACAAATACATATGCACACACTCACATGCACATTCACACATCACACATGCATCTACACAGACACACATTCACACATATTTGGATGCACTCACACACATGCTCATGTACCTAAATTGATGCACACACACACACAGATGTACCCAAACACTCACATAAGCACACACATAAACACACACACTCTTATGCACACAAACTAACACATGCACACACACATAGGCACACATATACACAAATGTGCATACACACACACATAAAAACACATGCACAAGCACACATATATGCACACATGTGCACACATGCACATTCACACATGTGAGAGTTAACACATGCACACACACACACACACACAAAAGCACACACTTGTACTTATACTCATATGCATGTGCTAAAACAAAAGCACACAAGTGAATACATGCACATGAAAACACACACCAATATGTACACACACAAACATGCTCACACACATACATGGATAGGCACACATGCACACACATGAGCATATACAGATAGATGCACACATGAGCACAAACATACACTTGCGTGCACACACACAGGCATGCTAGTATGAAAAGGAACACACATGTATGCCAGCATGCAAAGGAACACACACATGCTCACACAAAGCACATGCATGTGAAAACATCACATGTGCACACACACACACCCACACATATACATGAAAGAATGCACAAACACATACAAGCCCAAAAGCATAGAAATAAAAAGGCATGCATGTGCACTGATAGATGCACACACACATGGACCCATGCACACAAACTCATCTAGGAGTAGATAAATTTACATACACACATGCAAACATGAAAATGCACAAACTCACAAGAACACATGTGCATAGACATGCACAAACACATTCATGGACTAAGACAAATACATACATGCCCACTTACACATACACATAAACATGCATATGCATATACTCATACACACATGCATAGGCACACACATGCTCAACACATGCACATGCATGCATACCCACACACACACATGCATGCACATGCACACACACACAAGTTATTTACCTTATATTATTTATTTTTATTTCTTTTATTCTATCTCTATCTCATATGTTATATTATACACTTTACCACTCTTTATTTATTTTGCCTCTTTACTTCTTTTTTATTTGTATTACTCTAGTTCTTTACCTTTGTCTTTTTTTCCTGATATTACTCTTCATTATCCATGACCTTCTTACCTCTTTCTCTTGATACAACCTCCTTCTTATTCACTCATCCTTTCTCATTCTTTGCATTTGTGCATGGGTTTGCATGTGCACATGTGTGCTTGTGCACATGTGTACATCTATATGTGTGTGCACTCTTGTCTGTTTCAATTTTGTATGCCTGTGTGTGTGTGCATGAACATCAATGTATGTGTGTAAGCACCCAAGCTCATTTGCATGTGTGTAAGTGCAAGCACATTCATGAGTGTGTGTGTGTGCATATGTCTAGGAGTGTGTGGATATTTGTGTGTGTGTATATGTGTGTGTGAATATGGTATATGTGTGTGTGGGTACATGTGTGCCTTTTCATTTGTGTGTGTGTTTGTGCCTGTGTATGTGCTTGTGCATGTGTAAGATTGTTCATGTGTGTCGTGCATGTGTGTACATGTATGTCTACATGCATGTGTGCTTGTGTATGTGTGTATGTGTTTGCAGCATGTGTGTACCTATGTGTTTGTCTATGTGCATGCACACAAGCATATGCATGCATGTATACATGTGTGTGTGTGTGTGTGCAAGTGTTAGCATGTTGTATGTGCTAGTGTATGCATGTGCATGTGTCCATACATGTGTATGTATGTGTACATATATGTGAGCATGTACATGTATTTGTTCATGCGTATGCAGGCATATGTGTGTGTGTGTATGTATGTGAGAGCTTGTGCATAGTGTGTGAGTGTGTGTGTGCATGTGTGAGTGCTTATGCTTATGCATTTGTGTTCATGTGTGAACACTTGTGCATGTGTGTGTGTAAGCATAGATGTGCGAATGTGTGTGTGTGTGTGTCTGTACATGTGTGTGTTTGTGCATGCACATGTGTGTAAATGTTTGTCTACATGTGTGTGGTTGTCTGTGTGCATGTGGGTGCATTCACACATGTGTGGGTGTATGTGTGTTTGTGCATGCATCTTAGTTTTTGTGCATGTGTGCATTTATGTGTGCATGTGTTTATATGTGTGTTTACATTCACAAGTGTTTGTGCACTTTTGGGTTTGTCTGAGCATGTGCACATTGGGTGTGTTTGTGCATGTGTAATGCATGTATGTTGGTGTATGTGTGTGTGTTTTTGTGATTGTGTATGCATGCATGTGTGTGCATGTCTGTTCATGCTTATGCCTATACATGTTTGTGCATATGTGTGTGCCTATATATGCACTTGTGAGTGTGTGCTAGTATGTATGTGTATATTTGCATATGTTTGAGTGTATCCATGTGTCTGCTTTGTTACATGTGGATTTGTGTGTGCGCTTGTACGCATGTGTGTTTGTTGCCTTGTATTTATGTGTGTGTGTGTGTGTATGTGCAGTTATGTATTTACATGTTTTTTGTGTCTGTGCTTATGGAAGTGTGTGTGTGCATGTCTATGTGTACATGTTTGTCTGGGTGCATTTGCTTGCTTTCATTCATGCATATGTGTGTCATTTGTATATGTTTTTGTTTTCGTGTGCATATATCTTTGTATGCATGTGCACATGTGCATGTGTGAGCACAGTCCTACATGTGTGTGAAAATGTGTACCAATGTGTGTGTATATACATGCATGCCTAATATGTTTGCACTTATTTTTATGCATGTGTGCTTATGTTCTTGTGTGCATGTGTGTACATGTGTGTGTGTATGAGTGTGTGTGTGTGTGTATGTGTGCCACTTTATGTGTTCATGTATATGTGGGTATGTATGTTGTTCAGATGTTTGTATTTGATGTGTGTGATGTTTTCGTGTGTGCATCTGTGTGTGTGCATAAGTGCTAGTGTGTGTGTGTGTTTTTGTGTGTGTGAATGAGAGTACAGGTTTGTGTGTGGTTTTACATGTGCATGTGTGTGTTTGCATTTGTGTGCATGGGCTCATATGCTTCTGTGTGATTGTTCGTTTATGTGCAGAAGTTTGTCTGCATGCATGTGTTTGCGTATGTGTATGCATGTGTGCATTCAAGTTTGTGTGTACTCATGTGTGTGTGTATATGAGCTACCGCACATATCTGTGTGTGCTTGCATGTCATAGTGAGCATATGTGTGTGCATATTTGCATGGATGTGCATGTGTGTGTGCATGAATATGAGTTTGTATATGTTTGTGTGCACTTGCTTATGTGCGTGTGTATGTGCATTTGTATGAGTTTTTGTGCATATGAGTGCATATGTTTATGTGCATTTGTGCTTATACTAGTGTGTAGGTCTATGCATGTGTGTTTATGAGTATGTGTGTGCATGTGTGTGTATGTGCATGTGTGGTGTGTGCATGTTTCTATGTGTGTAGGCATATGCATGTGTGCAAATGCACATGTTTGTATGTGTTTGAGTTTTTTTGTGCCTTTGTGTCTATGTGTGTGTGCACTATTGCATTTTTCTGCATGTGTAGTCGTGTGTGTGTGTGTGTTTATGCATGTGTGTGCATGTGGCTATGTGTACATGTTTGTAATCATGTGCATGTGTGGTAGTGCATGGGTGTGTGCATTCGTGTGTTGTGTGGTTGTGTATATATTCTTATGTGTGTCTGCATGGGTATGCATCAGTGCATATGTATGGGTGTGTGTGCAAGTTTATGTGCATGTTTGTGCTTATGTGTATGCATGTGTGTGCACAGATGTATTCATGTGTTTGTTTATATTTTTGTGAGCATGCCTGTTTGTTTGTGCATGTGTGTGTGTGCACATGCATGTATGCATATGCATTTGTGTCTGTATGCATTTGCATGTTTGTTTGTATGCTTGTTTATACGTATGTTTATTGTGTGTGCATGTTTATGTTTGTGTATTTGCATGTTTTTTCATGTCTGTGAGTTTGTGTGTAGGGGTGCACATTTAATATGCATGTATGTGTGTATGTAGGAGTGTTTGTCTCTTGTGTATGCATTAAATATGTGAATGTTTGTGTATGTGCATGCATGTGTGTTTGTGTGCATGCTTGTGCATATGGATGCCCAGGCATGTGTTTTCTTATACATTTATGTGTATGTGTGTGCTTGTGCATGCATGTGTGCACATGTGGGTGTGCATGCATGTGTTTTTTCTATGCATGTGCATGTGTGTGTGTGTGCATATGCATATGTTTATGCATTGGCACATGTGCTTGTGTCTTTATACTTTTGTGTTATTATGCACATGTGTTCATAAGTATACATGTGTATGTGCTTGTGCATATGTGTGCATAGGTTTGCGAGTGTGTGTCCATGTGCATATGCATGCATGTTTGTGTGTCTATGCCTATGAGCATGTGCATGCTTAAATTTTTGTGATTTCATTCATTTGTTTATCCACACATGTTTATATAGGTCTATTCATGTTCTCGTGTTTGGATGGTCATGAGAGAGAGAGAGAGAATTTGTGTGTACATGTATTTGTTTGGTCATGTTTGTATATATATGAGTTTGTACTTGTATGTGTGTGAGTATGTTTGTGTGTCTGCATGTGTCTACATTCTTGTGTGTGTGTATATAGGAAATTATGCATGGCAATGTGTGGGTGTGGTTGTATACGTGTGTGTGCATGTGTGCTCATGTGTGTGTGTGCATGTATATATTTGTTTGTGTGCAAAAGTTCTGTCTATACATATATATGTGCATGTGTATTAATATGTATCTATGTGTGTCTCTATGTTATTATATGTGTGAGAGAGTGTGCTTTCATGTTTGTGTGTGCATGTATGTGTGTATGTGTGTGCAATCATGTACAAGCATGTGTATATTGTGTGTGCATGCATGTGTTTGTGCACATGTGAACGTGTGTGCATCTGAGTGCATAGGTGCATGTGTGTGAGCATAAATGCATGTGTGCATGTGTACATGCATGCGTGTGCATATGTGCATGTATAGTTAAGTGTATGTGTATATATGTTTATGTGTGTGTGCATGAGAGTGACTATGTCTAGGTGTGTGTGTATTTGTGTATGTCTGTGTGAGCATGCATGCATGTGTTTGTCTATATATGTGCATGTTTGTGTACATTGGTACATGTGTATGTGGATGTGTGTGTGAGTTCATATGTTTGTGCATGTGTATATGTATGTGTGTGTCTATGTGCATGGGCATGAATGTGTGTGTGTGTACATGTGTGTGGTGTTTGTGTGCACACGCACATGTGTGTGTGTGTGCATATGAGTGTGTATTTGTCTGTAGGAGGGTGCATGTGCATGCGTACATGTATGTGTGTAACTACATGCACATGTGTGTTTATGTGTGTATGCATCAATGTTTAGGTGTGTTTGTGTATATGTATCTATTTGTGCTTGTGTGCATGTCTATGTATGCATGCACGTGTTTGCACATTCTTATGTATATGTGTGTGTATCTACAAATGTATGTATGTGTGTGCACTTGTCTATTGGTGTGTGAGTGTGTCTCTGTGTGTGAAGTTTTGTGTGTGCACATTTGTGTGCTTTGTGCATGTGTATATGTGTGCATGTGTGTGTGTTTGTGTGTGTGTGTGCATTTATCCATGTCTTTACATGTGTGTACATATGTGTATATGAGTTTGTCTATTTATTTGTGTGGATATAGTTTGTGCATTTGTGCATATTGTATGTGTGTGAAAGCTTACATGGGTGTGTATATGCATGTACATGTGTGTATGTGTGCATGCTTGTGATTGTGCATGTGTGTGTGGGTTTGTGCATTAGTGTGTGTGCTTTTTGTGCATGTGTTTTTGAGTATATGGGTTTGTGAGTGTGGTGTTGTGTATGTGTGTGGGTGTGCATGTGTATACTTACATATAAACGTGTGTGTGTATATGTGTGTGTGTGCATGTGTGTACATAAATATTTGTACTAGTGTGTGTGTTCACATGTTTAGACATGCATGCATGTGTTCGTGTCCATGCGCTAGTATGTGCATGTGCGTGTGTGTGTTTGTGTTTCTATGCATGACTTTGTGCCCATGTGTCTGTGTGCATGTTTGCATGTGTGTGTATGTGTTTGTATAAGCAAGTGTATGTATATGTGTGCATGCAGGTGTGTGTGTTTGCATGTAGATATATATTTGTTTGTCTATCTATGTGCATGTGTGTTTGTGTATGTATTATGAGTGTGTGTTTGTATGTACTTATGTGTGTTTGTATGTGTTTTGTGTCTGCTTGCGGTTGTATGTGGTTGTGTGCCTACATTTTTGTGAACATGTGTGTGTGCTTATTTGTGTGCATCCATGATTATTCATGTGTGTCTGCATGTGCATGTGTATCTATGCATGTGTGTATGTCTGTGTGTGCACTTATATATGTGTTTCCATGTGTGTCTTTGTCCATTTATATGTTTATTCCTTTGTGGTTGTTTGGGCATGTGTGTATCTATGTGCATTGCATATGTTCATGCATACATATGTGTGTGCATGTTTGTGCATTGTGTGGGTTTGCATGCGTGTGCATGTGCATGTATGTATTTGTGTGCATGTGTTTGCATGTGAGTGAGTGTGTGTATGTGTATACATGTGTGTGCATGGGTGTGTGCACCTGTATACATTTCTTTGTGTATACGCATGTTCATGTGCATTTATGTGTGTGTGTGTGTGCATGTGTGTTTTTGTCTATTCATGTGCGTGGATGTGTGTGGATCTTTCTACTGTTGGTGTGCATAAGTGCATGTTTTTATTCGCATGTTTGTGTATCTGTACATGGGTTAATGTGTGCATATGGGTGAGCACATGTTTGTGAGTGTTCATGTGTGTATGCATGTGTGTATGTTCAAATGTGTAATTGTACATGTTTGTCTACATGTGTGTGTATGTGCATGCATGTTTGTGAGTGTGGATATGTTTGCATTTGTGTGTGCTTATGTGCATCTATGTGTGTATTTGTGTGTGCTAATGGATGCATGTGTGTGTGTGTGCATGTGCTCGTGTGTGTGTGTGTGTGTGTCTGTGTGTGCATTCTTATGTGCATATGTGTGTGTATGAGCAAGTGTGTGTGTGTGTGTGCATGTTCGTGCTTATGTTTTAGTAATCATATATGTGTGTATGTGTGTGCATGTGTGAGGTTTTGTGCATGTGATTATATTTGTGCATGTGTTTTTTGTTAGCGTGTGGTGCATGTGTGAGTGCTTGTACATTTGTGTGTATGTGCATGTGTTTGTGTGCATGTGTATATGTTTGTGTTTGTGTGCCTGGGTGCATATGTGAATGTGTGTGTGTGTGTGCATTTGTGCATGTGTTTGTGTGAGTACATGAATTTTTGATGTGTGTTTGTGTGTAGATGCATGTGCAAATGTCAGTGTGTATGGGAGCATGTGTGCACTTGTATGTCCAAGTGTGTGCATGTATGCACAAGTGTATTTATATATGTGCAAATTGGTGCATATGCATATGTGTCTATGTGTATGTGTTTGTGTTTGTGTGTCTATGCATGCATCATTATGTTTGTGTCTATGTTTATTTCTATGTGTGTGTGTCCATGCCTTTTTGTGTTTCTGTGCATGTATGTGTGTCTATGCATTTGTCTTTGTGTCTTTGTAAGTATGTGTGTGTAGTTGCATATGCACATCTATGTGTGTGAGGGGAGGTCACTATGTGTGCATGCATGTGCATGTGTGTATTCTTGTTCATGTGTATGTGTGTGCATGTTTGGTCATGTGCATGAGTGTGGGAATATCTGTGTCCTATGTGTGTGTCCATATGTGTTTGTGCATATGTGTACAACTATGCATATGTGCGTGAGTGAATGTATGTATGCTTGTGTTAGCACATGCATGTATATCTGTGTGCATATGTGTGTGAATGAATGTTTGTTTGTATGCTTGAGTTTATGCAAGTTGTGTATATGTGTGTGTGTACAGTTGTGTGCTCATGTGTCTTGTGTGTCAGTGTGTGTGTGTTTGTGTCTATATTTGTGAAAGATTTTTTTTTGCAAGTGTTAGCATTTGTGCATATCTATGTCAATATTTGTCTTGTATGTGTGCATGAGTGTGCACCCATCGACACATTTATCTTGTATGTGTGCATGTGTTGGTGCATGCATGTGCATGCTAGGGGATTGTTGAAGCATGTATAAATGTACGTTTGTGTGTGTGTGTATGTGTTTATGAGTGTATGCATGTGCAGGCATGCCTCTATATGCTAGTATGTGTATTTAGGCTTGGCAGTATATGCACATGTGTGTTTGTGCAAGTGTCTATTTATGTGTCTGTGTGCATGGGCATGCATGTGTTTATGTATGTACATTTATAGGTTTGTACATATATGCGTATATGTGTGTGTATATGTGTGTACCTATGTTTGTGCATATATGTGTGTGTTTGCCAATGTAAATGTGTTCATGTGTTATTATGTGAATGTACTATGTGTGTGTTTGTGTGCATGTGTGTGTGAGTGTGCACATGTGTGGTTGTGGGTGTGTGCATGCATTTGTGTGCATGTGGATGAGTGTGAGCATATGTAGGTTTGCATTTGCTTTTACAATGCATGTCTTTTTGTGTGCATGTGTGTGTATGTGTGTGCATGTATGTGTGAATGGCAACATTTGTGCATGTGCTTGTGTGTAGTTATGTGTGTGGGTGTGTGTGAGTGTATTTGTGAGGGCCATTTTGTGTGTCTGCTTGTTTGTGTGGCGTGCAAGTGTGCATGCATTTTTGTGTGTGTGTGTTCATGTGCATGTGTGAGTGTGTGGCTTGTGTACATGAGAGTTTGTGTGTGCATGTTCATGTGTGTAATTGTATATGCACACTTGCACATATGCTCTCACACATGTGTGATTGTGTGTATGTGTAAGTGTGAGTGTGCATAAGTGTGCATGTGTTAATGTGAGTGAGCATATGTATGTGCATGTTTGTGTGTGCTATGTGTATGTGCATGTACGTGTGTGCACGTGTGTGTTCATGTGCATGTGTGCATGCATGCATGTGGACATGAATGTGTGTGTGCATGTGTTTAAGTGAATTTGCCTGTGTGTACTTAATTATGTGCGTGTGTATTCATGTATTCCTGTGTGTGTGAGTTTATATATCTATGTGTACATATGTGTGTGTGTTGCTATTCATGTGCATGTGCTTATGTGTATATGTATCTATGTGCAAATGTATGCTTGTGTTTCTTTTTATGTGTGTCTACATGTATGTATAGGCTTGATTGTGCATGTGTGTGTATGTGTGTGTGCATGTGGGTGTATTTGTATACATGTGTGTGTGCTCTTGCATAAATTTGTGTGTTAATGTGTATGTACACATGTGCACATGTGTGTGCTTGGGTACATACTAGTGAGGGTGTGTGTTTGTATGTGTGGATGTGTTGGATGTTTGTACATGTGCATGTGTGTGTGATAAGTGCATGCATGTGTGTGGATGCATTTGTGAGTGCACGAGAGCACATATGTGTGTGTGGGTATTTGTGTGTTTGTGAATGTGTACATGTGCATGTGTATGACTATTCACATGTTTGTATGTGTGAGTGTGCATGTGTGTGTGTATGTGTATCACATGTGTGTGTGTATTGTGTATGCGTCTTTGCATGTGTGTGCATATGTATGTGTGTGCATATATGTGTGCACATGTATGTGCATGTCTGTAGGCATGCATGTCTGCATGCATGTGTGCATGTGTACTAATGCATGCATATGTGTATTGTACATTCATACATGCCTACATATGTGTGTGTGTTTGTGGGTATGTGTGTTCATGTAAATGTGTGTGTATAGGTTTATGCATTTGCTTATGTGAATGTGTGTGTGTGTGTGCATGTGTGCTTGTATATATATGTGTGCAAATATTTGTGTGCATGTTTATGCATGTGTTCATGTGTGCATGCATTTTTGCACATATGTTAATATGTGTGTGTGTGTGTGTATGCATGAGTGTTTGCGTAAGTGTGTGTGTGTATGTGTCCTTGTGTTTTTGTTTGTATGCATGTATGCATGTGTGCATAGGTGTGTGCAAGTGTATGTTTATGTGCATGTATGTCTGTGTGTCTATGTATATGTAAGTCTATTTGTGTGTGTGCGTGCATATGTTCACACGTGTGTGCATGTGTCTATGCATCTATGTGTGTATGTGTTTGTGCATATGTGTGTGCGTGTGTATATCTATGCATGTGTGTGCTTATGTGTTCAATTGAGTACATGTGTGCGCATGTTTGTGCGTGTGTGCATGTCTGCATATGTATGTGTGTGTATGTGTGTGTATATGTGCATGTTAGTGTTTATGTTTGCATGTGTATGTGTGCACACACACTTATATGTATGAGTGCACATGCATGTTTATATGCATTCCAGTAATTATTATTGTGTGGGTGTGTGTGCACATCATTGTGGGAGGTGCATGTGGGTCTATGTATGTGTGTGTCCATGTGTGTTCTTTTGTGTGTGCATTTATGTGTGGTTGTGTGCATATGAACAAACATGCATGTGCTTGTGTGTGTTTGTGTGTATATATCTTTATATGTATGCATGTGCATGGGTTGTGTGTTCTTCTATGTGATTTTGTGTGTGTGTGCACATATAGATATTTATATGTGCATACTATGTACATGATAGCATGTGTGCACATGTATGAGTGTGTGTGGATCTAGGTGTGCATGCATGTGTGTTTATATGTGCATGTGTGTGCTAAGTGAGCATGTATGCATGTGTGTATGAGTGTGTGTGCTTCAATATGTGTATACATGCCTACATCTTTGTGTTTGTGTATGTGTATTTGCATCTATGTGTGCATGCATACATGTGTGCATGTGTGTGTGTGTGTGTGATTGTGCATCAAGGTTTGTATGTAAGAGTGTACATGTGTGTGTATTTATTCATGTGTATATGCATGAATGTTAGTGCTTGTGTGTGGTGTATGTATGTGTGTGTGTTTGTTTTTATGTGTGTGCAAGTTTGCAAGATTGTGTGTAGGTATGTGTGTATGTGCATGCATTTGTGTGTATATGTGTGTGTGCATGTGGCAGTGTCTCTGTGTGTGTGCCTGTATGTGTGTGTCTACCAATGTGTATGTGTGTGAGTGTGTGCATGTGATTATGCATGCGTGTACATGCTTGTGTGTGAGTATGCATGTGCATGTGCATGTGCATTTCTAATTATGTGCATAGATACGTGCTTATGTGTGCCTAAGTGCATGTGCATGTTTATGCATGTGTGTCTGAGTGTTTGTGTGTGTGTGAGTGTGGATGTGTGTGCACGGTTGTGATGTTTTCTTACATGTGTGTGTGAGTGAATGCACATGTGTATGCATGTGTGTATATGTATGCTCATGTGTGCATACATGCATGTATGAGTGTGCGCTTGCACACGAGTGTCTGTGGAATCATGTGTATGTTTGTGTATGCATGGTCATGGGTGCATGTGCATGTGCATGCATGCTTGTGTGTGCATGTTTGTATGTTTGTATGTGCATGTGTGTACGTGTGTGTGCATGTCTTGTGCAAGTGTGTTTATTTGTGCATGTTTGCATAAGTGTGGGTGCATGTGTGTTCCTATGTGCTTGTGCTCATATGTGTGTGTGTGGACAAACATTTTTCTATGTGTGTGTGCTGTTCTTACATGAGTGTCCATGTGTGAGTGTGTGCATTTTTGTGTTTGTATGTAGCTTTCCATGTGTAGATGATTTTATGCATGTTTGTGCATTTGTACATGTTCTGTTATGTATTTATGCATGTTTATACTTGTGCATGTATGCTTGTGTTCTTGTTTATGCATGCGCATGTGTATATTTGTGCATGCATGCATATTCATGCTTGTGATTAAGTGTGATAAAGTGTGCATTTGGGTGATTGTGTGTATTCATGTGTATGTATTCATGTGTCCATGTGTATGTATGGGCGTGTGTGCATATATACATACGTGTGTGTCTCTGTGCATGTTTGTGTGAGGGATGTGTATGGGTATGTGTGTGTGTGTATGTGCATGCATATTTATGAGCTTATTTTTGTGCATGTTTGTGGGTTTGTGTATATGCATGTGTGTGTTTTTGTGCTTGTGCATGTGAGTGAATGTGTGTGTGCTTGTTCTTGGACATTCGTGTGTGTTAGTATGCATGTGAGTGTGTGCATGTGTGTGCATGTGTGTATGTGCATGCATGTGGGCACGTGTGTTTGTCTGCATGTGCTGTGTGTAAATGCGTGTCTTGTATTTGTTTGTGTGCATGTTTTTGCATTTGTGTGTATGTTTTTGCATGTGTATGCATGCATGTTTGTTTGTGTGTGCTTGACTGAGCATGTGTGTATGTGTGCATGTGTCTTGTGTATGTGCATGTGTGGGTGCATGCACGTGTTTACCAGGTGAGTGTGCAAGCATGTGTGTGCATGCATGTGTGCGTTTGGGTGGGTGAGTGTCTATGTGTGTATACATGTGCTAACATGCATGTGTGTACGTGTATGTGTATTTATGCTTGAGTGATTGTATATGTATTTATTCTTGGGTGCATGTGTGAATGTGAGTGCATGTATGTGTGTGTATAGGAGTCCATGTATGTTTATGCATGCACATCCATGGGTTAAGGTATTCATCTATATATGTGTGTGTATGTGTTTGTGTCTGCATGTGTGTGTACTTGTGTTTGTGCATGTGTCCTTTTGTGTACAAGTGTGTGCATGCACATTTGTGTATGTATGAATTTGTTTGTGTAAGTACATAGTGTGTGTGTGCTTGTTCATGTCAATGTATATTTCTATTTGTTTGTGTGCATGTGTGTTTGAGTGTTCACATCTGTGATTGTGTTTGTGTGTATGTGTGCATGCAAGTGTGTAGGTTTGCATTTTTTGCATTTCTATGTGTAGTTTTCATGTTTGTCCTTGTGAGTGCATGTGTACATATATTTTATGCATGTTTGTGTGTGAATGGCCATATGTGTGACTATGCATGTGTGCATGTCATGCATGTGGTTGTGTATGTGTGTGGGTGTGGGTGTGTGTGTGTATTTGTTCATGTTTCTATTAGTGTGCATGTGCTCGTGTGCATTTGTGCATGTGTGTGTATGTATGAATGTGTGGCTGTGTGTGAAGGTTTGTGAGCACATGTGTGTGTGTGTGAATGTGCATGCATATATGTGCATGCGTGTGTGTTTGTGTGTGTGGAAGTGTGAGTGTGCATATGCATACATGTGTTTGTGTGTGCGAGCATATTTGTGTGCATATTTGTGTGTGATCTGCATATGTTCATGTGTGTGTGTGTGTGTGCATGCATGCACGAGCACGTGTGTCATCTTGTGTCTATGTGTGCTTTTGTGTGTTTGCATGTGTGTGTGAGTTTGTCTAATTGTGTGTGCATATGTGCATGATTACTAAGCACAACCATTTGTGTGCTTCTATCTAAATGCGTATGCATGTGTGCATTTGTATGTATGTGTGTTCCTACATATGTGTAGGTTTGTGTGTGCTTTTGCATGTGTGTTTGTGTGTGCATGTTTGTGTGTATGAGTTTATGTGTATGTGTATGTCTATGTATGTGCTCTTACATATGTTTGTGTGTTTGTGTGCTTGTGCATGTGCACACATGTGTGGGTGTTTGGATGCATGTGTGTGTGTGTTTGTGTGGATGTTAGTGTGCTCAAGAATGTGTGTGTGTGTGTGTGTGTGTGTGATTATGTATATGCATTTGTAAGTGCACATAAGCACATATGTGTGTGTAGGATCATTTGTGTGTGTGTGTGTTTGTGTCTACAAATAGTTGCATGTTTGTGTTTGCAGCGTGTGTACATATGCATCTATATGTGTGCGTGTGTGCACATGTGTTGCATATTGAGTGCCTATGTGTGCATCTATGCGTATGCATGTGTGTGTGCATGTGTGTGTGTGTGTGTATGTACTTATGCACTCATGTGCATGTGCATGTGTGCATGTGTACTAATTCATGCATATGTGTTTGTGCATGCATGAGTACATGTCTATGTATGCATTCACATGTGCATGTGTGTGCTTGTACATATGTGTGTTCATGCTTATTTGTGTGTATGATTATTTATATGTGTGTTTTTATATGTATTTTTCTTTTTGCATGTGAGTGTGTGAGTACATGTGTGCATGCTTGTGCATATGTGTATGTGTGCATATGTGTATGTGTGCATATGTTTTGTATGTGTGGGTATGTGTGTGTATGTGTGCATGCATGAGAGCATGAATGTGTGTGTTTACATTTATGTGTGTGTCTATTTATGTGTGTAGGTGTGTATATGTGCATGCATTTCTACACGTGTGTGCATGTGTTTACATGCATTGGTGGGTGTGTTTGTATGAGTGACTTTTTGTATGCATGCATTTGTGTGCATGGGTGCATGAAAGTGCATGTGTGTGTGCATGTATGTGTATGTGTGGTTGTGTGTACAAGTCTGTCTATTTCTGCACATGTGTGTGTATGTGTGTGTGCATCTATCTATGCACATGTTTGTGTTATGTGTGTGCATGTGTGTACATGTGTACAAGTTTGTGTTTCTATATATATGTTTTGTTGTGTGTTCGAATATGCACATGTTTGTGCATGTGTACTTATTTGTATGCATGTGTGTCTTTCTATATGCATGTTTTTGTATGTGTCTGCACATGTGTGTGTGTGTGTATGTTCATTTGTATTTGTTTGTTGACATGTGTGTGTATTCATGTTCACTTTTATGTATGTATGTACGAGCTTATGTGTATGCATTTGACTATCTATGTGTGTGGGGGCATCTATGTATGGGTATGTGTGGGTGTACATGTGTGTATATACGTATGTGCATATGTATTTTTATTTGTGTGTGTGTGGCTGGGTACATAAATGTGTACATGATGTGCATAGGAGCAACCATGCATTTGCGTGTGTGCTATGTTGGTTTGTGCATATGCACGTGTGTCTATGTCGGAATGTATGTGCGTGTGTGTGTGCTTATGTGTGTATGTCTGTGTGTATGCATGTGGTGTGTACATGTTTTTGCATATTCTATGTGTATTTCTACATGTGTGTGCATATAAGAATATGTGTAGGTGTGGGTTTGCATGTGTATGTGCCTATATGAGCATGTGGGAACTTGTGTATGAGTGTGTGTGCATATGTATGTGTGTGCATATAAGAACATGTGTAGGTGTGGGTTTGCATGTGTATGTGCCTATATGAGCATGTGGGCACTTGTGTATGAGTGTGTGTGCATATGTATGTGTGTGCATGCTTACATCTTTGTGTTTATGCATTTGTATTTGCATCTATGTGCACATGCTTGCATTTTTGTATGTGATCTTGTGAGTGCATAAGTGTGTGTGCATGTATATGTGTTTTTGCAATGGTGCATGTATTCAAGATTGTCCATGTGTGTGTTTGTTCGTGTGTGTGTGTGTATGCATGTATGTCTATGGGTGTTTATGTGCATATGCATATATGTGTGTGTGTGTGCACATGTTTTTGTATGTATCTATGGGAGGTTATGTGTGGGTATGTGTGCACGTGGGCATGAGTGTGCATGTTCATTAATGTTCACGCGTATATGTATTTGTCTGTGAATGTGTGTGTGAGTGCACGTGATGGTACGTACATGTTTTTATGCATGTGTCCTTGTGTGCATGTGTCTGTGCATCAGTACTTGCTTGTGAATGCATGTGTCTACATAGGTACGCATGCTTGTGTGTGCATGTGTGTACGCATGAGTGTTTGTGTGTGTGTGTGTGTGCATGCTGTGATGCATTTTTTGTGTGTGTGTATGTGCATATGTAAGCATGTGTGTCTATGTGTGCATATGTGTGCATGTCTGTGCATACATGAATATGTGTGTGTGCACACATGTGTCTCTAGATAAGGGCGCATGTGCACATGTGTGTGTGCATCGATGTGTGAATGTGTGTATGCATGTGTATTTGTTTGTATGTGCATGCATACTTGTCAGTATGCATGTGTGTCCATGTGTGCTTGTGCATATGTGTTTGAGTATATGTATGTGTGCATGGTTTTCCATGTATGGTTGGGTTTTTTCTTGTATGTGTGCAGGTATATATGCACATGCATGTGTATATGCATTGGCATGAGTCTATGTGGGTGTGTGTCTGTGTGTGAGCAAATGTGTGCATGTGCATGTGCATTCATGTATTTCTATTCATGTACTTTGTATGTGTATGCGTACATGTTAGTTTGTGGAAGCGTGTTTACATGTTTGTGTGTAAGCATGTTTGTGTGAGTGTTGTGTATGCATTTTGTAAGTGTTTGTATTTGTGCATAAGTGTGTCCATGTGTTTATGTGCATGTGTATTCTTGTGTGCTTTTTCTTGTATGTGTGCGTGTCCATAGGTTTTTATGCAAGTGTGTATGTTGTGCTTGTGTGTATCCATTTGTGAGTGCATGTGTATTTGTGTGTGTGTGCCTACATATGTGCACACAATTGTGTGAATGTATGTATTTATGTGTTTTTGTGCATGTGTGCATGTGTTAATGTGTGTATGATTATATGTATACTTGCATGCATGTGTGTGTGTTTTCATATGCATACATGTTCTTTCATATGGTTGTGTGTGTGCGAGTGTGTATGTGTATCTATTGTGTGTGTGTTTATGTTAAGTATTTGTGCATGTCGGCATGTGTTTGCATGTTTGTGGGAACAATATGTGTATGAGTGTGTGTGTGTATGTGTGTATGTGTGTGTATGCTTGCACATGTGTGTGTATGGTTGCATACACATTACATGTGTGTGTTCATGCATGTGCTTATGTTGGTGTGTGTGGTTGAGCGCGTGTGTGTGTCTTCGTGTGTGCATGCACATGTGCACTTTTGTGCATGTGTATATGCATAAGAGTGTGCAAGTGTTTGTACTCTTATGTGTGTGTGTGTCAATGCGCATGTCTATACCTTTCCTTATGTGCCAGTGTGTGTGTCTGTGCATGCTTGTGTGTGTGCACATGTTCATGTTTCTATGTAAGGGTTTGTGTGTGTGCATGTGCGCACTTTTGTGCGTGTGTTTGGGTGTGAGTGGTGTGTATGTGCATGCACTCGTGTGTGTGTGTGTGTATGAATGTTCTAGTGCGTGTGTATGTGCTTGCATGAGTGCATATGTTTGCACACTTGTGTTTGTGTGTGTGTCTGCATATGTGGGTGTGTGAATGTTTATTTATGTGTGTGTAGGTATTGGCATGCACATGTGCATGTGCACGTGTGCTTGTTTGCATTATTCTATTTGTGTGTGGGTGCATGCTTGTGTGTATGTGCATTGTTATGCATGTGTGTACTTGTTAGTATCTATTTGTGTGTGTATGGGTGGATGCATGGATGTGTGAGTGCGTGTGCTTGTGCATTTGAGTTTGTGAGTGTGTGTGCTTATATATTATTGTGGGTACATGTGTGCTTGCATGTGTGCATGTGTGTGTTTTTCTATATTTATGTTTCTATGTGTTGTCCATATGTGTATGTGTGTGTGTGAGAGTACATCTTCATGCATGTATATGCATTTGTTTGGGAGTGTTTGTGCTTGTGTATTTGCGTATATGCATTTATATGTGTGTGTGTGTGTGTGCATGTGTGTGCACTAGTGTGTGTATGTGCACATGTGTACATTTGGGCATATGTTCCTATATGTCTATGTGTGCATGTGTCTTTTGTTTGTGCATGTGTGTGTGAATGTGTGTTTGTGTATGTGTGTATTTGTGCATGCTTGCATGTGTTTATTTGTTTGTTCATATGTGTGAGCAGGTTAAGTATGCATGTTTGTGAGTATATGTGTGTATGTCTGTGTATGTGTATGTGCATGTAAGTATATATGTGTGTATATGCAAATACATGTGTATGTGTGTACGTGCTTGTGCATGTGCATGTTTGTTTGTGTGTGTCTACATGTGCATGAGAACACATGCATTTGTGTTGGTGTGCATTTGATTATGTGTACATTCATGTGTGAATGTGTGTGCATTCTTGTACTTGTGTCTGTCCATGTGTGGTGTCATTGAATGTACGTGTAAGTGTGTGTGTGTGTGTGCATGTGTACATGTATACATGCGTGTGTGTTCATGGGTGTGCATGTTTGTTTGCACATGTGTGTAAATAATTATTTGATTGTGTGCATGCATATAGGCACGTGTGCTTGCATGTGCATGTATATGTGTGTGCATGTTTGCATGTGCATGAGCATACATACATGCATGTGTGCATGTGTGCACAAGTGTCTCTATTTGTGTGTATGCATGTGTGTGTGCATGTGTGTGTGTGTGAAAGGGCGTGAGTGTTTGTGTGTTTGTACCTATACATGTGCATGTATGCTCGTGTATGTGTGTGTAGGCATGTGTGTGTTTATTTGTGTGTGTGATTTTGTGTTTGTGTGGTTATGAGCATGTGTGTGTTTGTGGTTGTGTGCATGGTTGCATTTGTTCTTGTTTGCATGTACATATGTTTGTGAGCTTTTTTGCATGCATGTGTGTAGTTGTTATTGTGCTTGCTTGTAGGCATGTATGCTCATTTGTGTGTGTATGTGTTTTCATGCATGTGTGTGCCTATATTTGTTTATGCATTTGTGTGTGTGTGTGCTTTTATTTTGTTTGTAAGTGTGTGTATATGAGTGTGCATGGATGTGCATATACATCAGTTTACATGTGTGCAGGGGTATGTGCATTTGTGTTAATGTGCTTATGCATGTGTATGCATGGGTGCATTTATGTGTGTGTACATTTGTGTATGCATGCATGTTTATTTGTGTGTGTGTGCGGGGATGTGCATGTGCATGTGTGTGTGTCTAGGTGTGGTCATGCGTGTGAGTGCATGTGGGTGTGCACGTATGTTTGAATGTGCATGTGTGTTCATATGTGCGTGTACATGTGTGTGTGCTCCTATGTGTGCATATGTGGATGTGTGTGTGTGCGTGCATCTTTGTGTGTGTTGTGGGTGTGTGCTTGCACGATTGTGTGTGTGTGTGACTATGTGTGTGGTTGTGTACACATGTGTATTTATGGATCTATGTTTGTCCATGGGTGTTTTTACTTGTGCATGCATGTGTGTGTTTGTATGTATGTGGGCAAGAGTGTGGGGATGTTTGCATGTGTGTGTGTTTCTAAGCATGTGCATGTTATTGTCTGTTTGTGTGTGTGTTTGTTTGCATGTATTTATGTGAATATTTGTGTGCGTGTGCTTGAGTGTGTGTACATGTGTTTGTGTACACATGTGTACATGTGTGCAATTGCTTTTTGTGACTACATTTGTGTATGTATTGTGCATCCGTGCATGCATATGTGTACTTGCATGTGTTTATATTTGTTTGTATGTGCATGTCTATGTCTATTCATAACTACACGATTGTGTGCATGTGAGTGTGTGTGTGTGTGTGCATTTTTAATCTACCACTCTCCCCTTCCCGGACCGATGCAGTGTGTACTTGTGCAAATGTGTAACTAGTCATGCCTATTTATGTGTGTGTGTGTGCATTTACTTGTGTGAGTTTATGGTTGCAAGTGTGAGGTTTTATGTGTGCAAGTGTGTGTATCATTGTGCATGTTTGTACATCTATGTGTGCGTCAACTTGTGTGTGCATTTGTGTAGGCATGTGTATATGTGTTTGTGCATATGTGTGTGTCCGTATGTGTGGTAGGAGTTGGTTGTGTTAATATGTTATCAAGTGTATGTGTGCATGTGTGCATGCATGCACACACATTTGAGTGTTTGGGTATGTGCATGTGATAGTGTGTTCATCTTTGCATGTGCACGTATGTGTGCATGATTTTTGTGTGTGTGTGTGTGCGTGCATGTGTGAGTGCACATGTGCGCATCTATGTGTGTACATTTGCACCTGTGTGTGAGTGCGAGCATGTCTACGTCCTTATCTATGTGTTTGTGCATATATGCAAGTGTGACTTTATGTCCTTATGTGTCTACATCTATGTGTGTGTGTTCATGTTTATGTGTCTATGCATGTGTGTTTATGTGTTAGTGCTTGTATGCATGTGTGTGCATGTTCATGTGTGCATTTACATGTATGTGTGTGTACATATTTTTGTGCAAGTGTGCACATGTATTTGTGTATGGGTGGTGTATGTGTGCTGTGCATATGTTAGTGTGTGCACATGCTTGTGTATGTGTTCAATTATTCTTGTGTTTGTGCATGCATGTGCATGTGTTTATATGTTTGAACATGTGTGCATGTGTGAGTGGCAATGTGGTTCTACAAATGTATGTTTATGTGTAGGTGTGTGCTTGTCTACATGCATACATGTGTGTTTGTGAGCACATGCATATGTATATGTGTTTGTGTGTGCGCTTGTGCCTATGTGGGTGTGGTGTTTCTGCATGTGTGGTTGTGTATATATGTACATGTGCATGTGCAAATGTGTGTGTGCATGCCTATGTATGCATGCTTCTGTGTGCATATGTGATCATTGCTTTGTGTGTGCATGTGGCTGTGCATGTGTCTATGTATATGGGTGGATGCATTGTTTGATTGTGTGTGTATGTGGGTGTGGAAATGTGCATGTGTATGTGCTTGTGTGAGCATGTGTATGTGCTTGTGTGAGCATGTGTGTGTGCATGTGTATGTGCTTGTGCTTGCGTGTGACCATATATCTTAGCCATGTATGCATGCTTGCATGTGTGCATTTGTTTGTGTACCTATAGGCCCATGCATTTGTGCATGTGGGTGGGTGGGTGTGCTTGCATGTGTGCATATGGGTGTGCATGTGTGTGTATGTGTGTGATTGCATGTGCTGATGAGCACATGTTTATTTGTATGTGAATGTGGGTCTGTGTTCACACATGTGTATGTGTATGCACATATGCATATGCATGTGTGCATGTATGAGTGTGCATTTATGTGTGTGCATGTCTTAATGCATTTATGTGTGTGTTTGTGCTTGTGTAATTGTTGCATGTGCATTTGTGTGTGTGTTTGCATGTCTATTTCTTTGGATGTGCGTGTGAGAAGGTGCGTGTGTGCTCAAGTGTCCATGTATGTATATGCAAGTGCCTGTGTGTATGTGGGTGCATGTACATTTGTTTGTGCATGTATAATCATGTGTGTGTGCTTCTGAGCATGCAAGTGTGCATGTGTACTTGTGTAGGTGTGTGTGCCCATGTGTGCATGAGTGTGCATGTTTATGTATGTGTGTGTGTGCATACATGTTTATGTGGGCTTGTTTGTGTGTGTGTATATATATGTGTATGTGTGTGCATTTACATGCATGTGTGTGTATGTGTGAGCATGTTTATAAGTCTATGTATGCATGCATGCATGTAAATATGTGCATATGCATGCATGATTGTGTATTTGTCTATTTGTGTGTTTGGGAGTGTGTGCATGTGTGTATGTAGTCATGTGTTTGTGCATGCTTGTGTGTGTATGTGTGTGTGCATATGTGTGCAAGTGTGTGATCATTTGTGTGTGCAGGTTGTGTGCTTGTAGCTGTGCATGTTGGTGTGTGTACGTGTGCTTGTGCACGCTTGCATGTGTATTTGTGTGCATGTGCATGTCCTTGTATGTGCATGGGCAAGTGTATTATGCGTGCATACATGTTTGAGTGCATATGCATTTGTGTATATTTGTGCATGTGTGTGCATCTATGTACAAGTGTGTATGTGTGCACATGTGTACATGTGTCTTCTTATCTGCATGCATGTGGGTTCATGCATATTTGCATGTTGTACATGTCTGCATGCTTGCATGTGTGTGTGTGTGCATGTGTGTGTACATGTGTTCATGTTTGTGTACATACCAATGTTTGTGTGCATGTGTATCTATGCATAGGTGTGTTCATGGTTATGTGCACTTTATGTGGATTTGTATGCTGGTTTGTGGGTGTGGTTGTGTTTTTGCATGTGCATGTGTTTGCATGCATAAAAGTGTGTTTGTTTATGTAGGTGTGTCTGTGTGTGTGGATGCATGTGTGTATGTATGTGCTTGTATGTGTGTGCATGTATTTGTATGCATGTGTATTTGTGTGTATGTGTTTGTTTTATGCTAGTGTGCATATTTGTAGATATGTATGGAAATGCACCCTTGTAGGCATGTATATGTGTGTTTGTGTGCATGTGCATGTGCGTGCTTGTGTGTTTCTCTGTATTACTTTGTGTCAATGTGTGTGTATTGTCATGTGTGTGCATGCACATGTGTTTGTACAAGAAAGTGTCTACATGTGCATGAGTGCGAGTGTGTGTGTGTGTACATATGTTTGCATGTGTAGGTGTGTTTGTGTGTGTCTGCTCATAAGCATGTGTGTTTGAATGCATTTTATGCGTGTGTGTGTGTGTGCGAGCATGTGTCTATGTGTATATGCAGTGTGTATATGCATGTTCATGTGTGTAGGTTTGCTTGTGTGCTGTTGCATGTGTGTTTGCATGGATGTGTGTGAATGCATTTGGGTGTCCATGTTTGTGTGCTTGTGTACATGTGTGTGTTTATGCATGTGTCTACAATTATATGTCCATGTGCATACATATATGTTTGTGTATGCATATGTATGTGCATGTTTATGCATATGTGTGGGTTTACTTGTGTCTGCATGTGTATATGTTCTTGTGTGCATGTTTGTACATCTGACTATGTAGGGGCATGTGTATCTGTGCATGCACACATGGGTGTGTGTTCCCATAAACGTGTGTGTGTGAGTGTGTGAAGGTTCACATGTACCTATGAGTCTATGTGGGTGCATGTGTTATTCTTGTGTGTGGGCATTTATGTGTGTGTAGTGGTGTGTGACTGTATGTTTATGCATGTGCACATAGGAAACTCTATGTGTGTATATGGGAGAGAACGTGTTTGTGTTTTTGTGTATGTGTGTTCATGTCTAATTATGAGATTGTGCATTTGTCTCTACCTATGTGTGCATGTGTGTGTACTTGCATGTGTGTGTGTGTGTGCATGTGTGTACATGTGTTTGCATTTGTGTGTATCTATGTGTGTGTGTGCGTGCACATGTGTGTGTGTGTGTCAATGTACATGTTTGTGTATGTGTTCATACAGGTGTGTGCATACGTGTGTCCATGAGCATGTTTGTGTGCTTGGCTGTATGTTAATGTGTGTGCATGTGTGTAGTGGGGGTGCATTTGTCAGGATGGCCAAATGTGTGCCTATATGTTGGTGTGTACAAACATGTTTGTGTATGTGCATGTGTGAGTGTTTCTACTTGTGCACATTTTTTTCATGTGTGTGTGTACATATGGGCTTATTCATGCATGCATGTAGGCATATGTGCATGCATGCATGTGTGTGTATGTGTATGTACATGTGTGTGTGCACATGTTTGCTTATGTGTGTGTCTGTGCATGTATTTATGTGTATGTATGTGCATGTGCATTTTTGTATGTAAGTTTGTGAGCATTTGCGTGTCTGTGGATGCATTTTGAGGTTGTATGTACATGTGTATTTTTGTGAATGTGCATTTGTGTGTGCATGCAATTTCTCTTGTGCATGTGTGTCCCTGTGTGTGCATCATGAGCATGAGCATGTGTATGTGAGCATTTGCATGTGTGTTTGCATATGTTTGAGTGTGTGTTCATGTGAATGTGTTAGTGAGCATAAGTGTGTGTGCATGTGGGTGTGGTTATGTGTATACTTATGTGCTTATGTGTTTCTATGTGTATGGATTCATGTATGTGCAAGCATTTGTGAATATGTGCATACGTGCATGCCTACATATTCATCCATGCGAATGCATGTGCATGGGTGGGTGTGACTATGTGTAAGTATGTATGTGTGCATGTATTTGTGTGTGTATGAGTAGATGTGTGCATGTTTGTGTGTGTGTACTATGTGTGCTTGTGTGCATGTGTGTTAGGGTATGTGAGAATCTGGTTGTGGGTGTATATGTGAGTAGATGAATACTTGTATGGCATGCATCTATATATGGGTGTGTCTGTGTTTTAGGGTGTGCACAAGTGCATGCGTGCATATGTGCAATTATGCATAGGTTCATTTGTAGGTGCATTTTTCGGAGTTTAGGTGTTTTTGCATATGCATGTGTGTGTGTCTAAATGCATGTTTGTGCATGTGCATGTGCATGCATGTGAGTGTGTGTGCATAAGAATGTTTGCATGTGCATATGCATGCCTATGCATGTGCATGTGCATATCTATGCATGCATGTACCTATGCATGTGTGTGCATGTTTTTTCTTGTGTGTATGTCTGAATGTGTACATATGTGTATGGGTGTATGTGTGTGTATGTGCATGTGTGTGCATGCTTATATATGTATATGTGTTTGTCTATGTTTGTGTATGCATGTCTGTGCATGCATTTGCACATGTGTGTGCATGTACACATATATGCATGCCTCTATTTTTTGCATGTGTGTTTGTGCATGTGCATGTTTGTGCAGTATATGTTCATGTTTGTGTGAGTACATGTGCTTGCGTGTGTGTGTTCATGTGTTTGTGTGCATTTTATGCATGGATGCATATGTGTGAGCATGAATTTGCATGCCTACATGAGTGTGTGCTTGTGTGCATACATTTGTTTATGTTTTCTTATGTTTGTATGGGTGTGTGCATGTGCATATATGTGCACATTTGGGTGTGCATAATTGTGAGGCTATGTGCATGCATTCATGCATATGCGTTTAGGGCTATGTGTGTGTGTGTATGTGTGCATGCTTGTGCTAGTGTACATGAGTACATGCGTGCATGAGCATATGTGTGTGTGTCTTTGTGTGTGATTGGTCGTGAGTCAGTGCATGTGTTTATAAGTGTTTGCATGTATGTT
Organism: Vanilla planifolia; assembly: GCA_023846275.1. NCBI lineage: Eukaryota > Viridiplantae > Streptophyta > Magnoliopsida > Asparagales > Orchidaceae > Vanilla > Vanilla planifolia. Next base: position 161,627 of record JAIUJO010000185.1, read on the forward strand.
TGTGAGCATGAATGTAAATGTGTGTGCATGCATTTGTGTGTGGATGTGCATTTGTGTGTGTGCATATACTTGTACATATTTGTGTGTATGTGTGTCTTTGTGCATGTGTGCAAGTGTGTATGTGTGTGTCCATCAATAGTGTTGTGGGTGTGCGGGAGTATGTCCTTGTGTGTGTTTTTGAGTGCATGCAAGTGTGCTTTTATGGGTGCATTTGTGTACATGCGTGCGTGCCCACATGCATGTGTGTGTGTATGTGTGTTCCTGTGTGCATATGCATGTCTATGCCTTTGATTGTGTGTGTGTGGAGAGGTGCACTAGCATGTGTGTGCTATGCAAGTGTGTGCATAAGCATGTGTATGCATGTGTCTATGTGTGTAAGCACTTTTGCATGTGTGTATGCTTTTTTGTATTTGTATGTGTGCCTATGAGTTTATGTGTCTTTATGTGCATGCATGTGGTTATGCTTGTACATGTATGTGCATGTTCCTCTGTGTTTTGGTGTACATGCATGCATGCATGTTTGCATGTGTGTGCACTTGTATATGTGTAGCTGTGCCCATGCATATGTGCATGTTTCTTGTGTCCATGTCAATATGTGTGTGTGTGTGAGTGCATGCTTGTGTAGGTTTGTGTTTATGTGTGCACATGCATATGTGTGTGTGTGGGTGCATGTGTATAAGAGATATGTGTATTAGTGTGGATGTGCATGAGTGCATGTGCACATGAATATGTGCATGTGTATGTAGGGGTGCAAATGTGTTTGTAGGTGAGTGTGTGCATACATGTGTTAGTTCGTGCATGTGATTATGTAGCTTGTGTGTGCATGCATGCATTCTTGTGTGTATGCATGCACAAGTGTGTAGGTGTTTATGTCTAAGTGTGTGTGAGTTTGTTTGTGTCCATGTATGCCTGTTTGTGTGCATATCTATGCATATATGTGTGTGTGTGAGTGTGCATATGTGTAGGCATGTGTAAGTGCATTTGTATGTGCATGTGTGCATTTATGCATGTGTATGTGCATGTTCGTGTGCTTGTGGTTGTGTTCATGTGTGTCTATGTGTGTGTGTGTGTGCACCTACATACATTTGTCTGCTTATTTATTCATTTGAACATGTGTGTATGTGTGTATGCATGTCTGTGTGTCTGAGTATAAGTGCACATGCATCCATGCATCTATGTGTGTGTGCATACTACATAAATGTATGAATATGTGTGTGCATGCATGGTTACGTGCATATGTGAATATGTGTTTGTGCTTATGTGATATATTATGTGTTTACATATATGCGTGTGTGTGCATGTGTTTGTCTTGCATGTGCATGCATGTGTGTCTACTTTTGTGTATGTGTGTAAGTGTTTCTGCATGTGTGGATGTGAGTGTATGTTTGTGCTATTTTCATGTTTGTTAGTGGGAAAGTGTTTGTGCACATGTGCATGTGTGTGTGCATGTTGTACATGTGTGTGGTTGTGTGTGGTATTGTTTGTTTTTTTGTACATGCATTTGCATATGTGTGTGCATGTGAGTGCATAAGTATGCATTTGCATATGCACTAGTGTGTGTGCAAATGCATGTGCGTCAGTGTGTATACATGTGTGTGTATGCATTTTTTGTGTCTGTGTGCAATTGCATGTGTGCATATGTGCTTGTATGCATGCTTGCTTGTGTGTGCCCACGTGTGGCTGTGTTGCAGTATGTGTGGTTGTTTGTATTTGTGTATGTGCGTATGGATTTGTGTATGCATGTTTTTATGTGTGTGTGAGTATTTGTGTTTTTGTGATAAGTCTTTGGGCATGCATCAATGTATATGTGTATGTATAAGCACGTGCATGATGTGTGCATGCATATGCATGTGTATTTGCTAGTATGTGTGTGTTTCTACTTTTGTGTATGCATGTGCATAAGTGTATTTGTGAGTGCATTTGCATGTTTGTGTTAGTGTGGGTTTGCATGTGGGGATGTGTGCATGCATGTGTAGGTGTGCGCATGTGCATGTCTATATGCATGTGCATGTGCAGATGTGTTCAAGCATGTTTGATTGTGTTTGTGTGCTTGTGTTGTTTTGTATATGTGTGTGTATGTACATGTGTGTATGTATGCATGTGTGTGTAGGTACATGTTTGTACATGTGTGTGTTTGTATGTATGTGGGTTTGTGCATATGTGCTTGTGTATCTACATTCGTGCACGTGTGTGCACATGTGTGTGTGTGTTTGTGTTATCGTGTGCATGTGCATGTATATATGTCTGTGTGTATGTGTGTGTGCATGTGTGTATGAATATTTGTGCATATGTAAGTGTGTGCATGCATGTCTTTTCTTTGTGCATGTGTGTGTGCCTATGTATGTGCATGTTTGTGAGCTTATGTGCACAAGAGTGTGTGCCTATGCAAATGTGAGTGCATCTTTGTGCATGTGCATGTGTGTGCATTGGTGCTTTTGTTTATGCACGTGCATGATTGTTTGTGTGTACGTGTGTGTGGATGTGTGTGCATATGAGTATGTGTATGTGTGTGTACCTCTATGCACATGTGCTCATGTGATTGTGCAAGCATGTGTGCATGTCATCCGAGTGTGCAAGCATGCAATTTTGCGTGTGCATGTGTCTACGCATGTACATGTGTTTGTTTATGTGCAAGTGCACATATGCACGTGTATGTGTGTGCTGTGTGAGTGTGTAAGTGTCCATGTGGGTGTTTTCATTGTTTGTAGGGGCACTATGGGTTTGTGTTTGTGCATGTATACCTATATGTATGTGTGGATTTGTGCATCTATGTGTATGCCTATGCATGCTCACGTGTACATGTGTGGATGTGTCTACATACATGTGTGTTTATGTGTGCATGCGTGTGTGTGTGCATATGAGTGTACTTTTGTGTGTATGCATGTTTGAACAATTTGCACGTGTATGAGTGCATGCTCATGTGTCTGGGTATGCATGCATTCATATGTGAATATCTATTCTGATGTATGTGTGTGTGAGTGTCTATGCTTGTACATGTGTTTATGTGTGTTCTTGTGTGCATGTATGCATGTGTGTATATGAGTATATTTATATATGCAAGCCTATGCATGTGCATGCATGTGCTTGTTTGTGCATGTGTGTGTCATGCATGAGTGTGTGTGCATGGGGCTATGCATGTACATGTATGCATGTGCAGGCATGTGCCTACACACACATATGTTTATATGTATGCATTTGTGTAGTAGTGTATGTGCTTATGTGTGTGTGAATGTGAATGTTCGAGTGAGTACCTATGTGTGTATATGTGTTGGTGTGTGCATGTGTGTGGCCGTCCATATGTATGTGTGTATGTGTGTGTGTGTCTATCTTTATGCATGTGTATGTCTATAATTATGTGTATGTTTGCAATTGCATGTGTGTGTGAGTTTGTGGGTGTGTATATGTGCATGCATGATTGGATGCTCATGTGTGTATGTGAGAATGTGTTGTATGTGTGTGTGTGCATGTGTGCTTCTGTATATGAGCATTACATGCATGTGTGTACCTATGTACCTTTCTATACATGTGCACACATGGATTTGTGCATGATTGTGTGTGTGTGTGTGTGGGTGTCTATATGTATCTGTGTGTACGTGAGGGTGTGTGTTTTTTGGTGCATGTAGACACACATATGCTTGTGGGTGTGTGTGTGTGTGTTAGTGTGTTTGTGTGTATCTGTACTTGTGCATATATGTGCTTATGCATGTGCATGTGCACGCATGTGTGTGTGTGTGTGTGCATGTGTTTGTATGTGTGTGTATGGATTTGTGTGCATGTGTGTCTATGCATGCAAAAAAATGTACGTTTGTAGTTATGCATAGGTGTGCATATGCATGTTTGTGCATGCATGTGTTTGCATGTGTGTGCTCTTACATGTGTGTGTGTGTACGCTCATTGATGTGTTTCATTTATGGGCTTGTGTGCATGTGTATGAGCATGCAGACACGTGTATCTGTGCATGTGTGCATGCATTTGTGTATATGTTTGTGTTTGCATGTGCATGTGTTTGTATGTATATATTTACCTGCACATGTGTGTGTATATGTGTGTGCATGCATGCACATGTGTGACTTTGTGTGCATATGAGTGTGTGTGTGTGTGTGTGTATGTGTATGTATGTCTGTTTGTGTGCATGTGTGGGTGCATATGTGTGTGTGTCTAAATACATGTCTGTGCATACATGTGAGCATGTATGTGTGTGTATGCTTGCTGCATGTATGGGTGCATGTGTGTAAGTGTTTGTGTTCTTGTGTAGGTTTGTGTGTGTGTGCATGCATGCATGTGTGCATGCTTGTGCATGTATTTGGATGTGTGTGTGTGTACATACATGTACATGTACAGGTGTGTGCTTATGCTTGAGTATGTGTGTGTTTATATATGTGTGTGCATCAGCACACATCAATGCGTATGTGCATGTGTGTGTGTGCATGCTTTTTTGTGCATGTGCAAGCATGGTTGTGCCTATTTGTTTGCATATGAGTGTGTCGTTGCATGTCTATGTGTGTATGCATATCCATGTGTGCGTCGATATGCACGTGTGTGTATGTGCATGTGTTTGCATGGGAACACTTGTGTGTGCACATGTGCATGTGTATACGTGTTATTGTGTATGCTTGTGGGCATTTGTGCAACTGTGCATGAGTGTGCACATGTGTCTGTTTGTGCATGTACATGTGGGTGTACATGTGTATGTTTGCTTGTGTGTGCATCATTGTGCATGTGCTGGTGTACACGAGTGTATGTGTGTGCATGCATGCATGTGTGTGCATGTATGCTCTTGCATTAGTGCATGTGCGTATGTATGTATATTTTCGTGTGTGTTATTATGCTTGTTTTTGCATGTGTACATGTGTGGGCATGTGTGTCGGTGTGGGTGTGTACATATGCATGTGCATTTGTGTATGTGTAATGGCACGTGTACAAAAGCGCATGTTCACATGCATGTGTGTGTGTGAGTACTTATGTTTGTAGTTTCGTGTGTTAGCATGTTTACATGTGTTTTGGGAGATGAGTGTGGGTGTGCATGCTTGTGTGCATATGTCTATAATTATACATGTGTGCATGAGTGTGTGTGTGCATGTGTTTTCAAGTGTGTGTACATGTATACTTATCTGTGTGTGTGTGCTGCCTTGCACATGTTTGTTTGTTTTATGTATGTGGGTGTGTGTGCTAGTGTGTGTGAGCATGTATACGTGCAGGTGTATGCATACAAGCATGTGTGTGTGTCTGCACATGTATATTCATGTGCATGTGTGCACATGTATATGTTTCATGAGTGCATGTACATGTGTGTGTACATGTGCATGGGTATTTATGCAAGTGTGTAAACACGTGTGTGTGTGTGCACTTAAGTGTGCCTGTGTCTATGTGTATGTGTTTGTGTGTACATTTGTGTGTACCTATGCACACTTATTTTTGTGCGTATGCATGCTTCGGTGTGTGTATGTGTGCATGCATGCATACAAGTACATGTGTTTGTAGTTGTGTGTATGTTTAAGTGTGTGTGTGTGCATTCATGCTTGTGTTTATGCTTACATGTGCATCATCTATGTGTGTGTGTGTGCATGTGGGTGTGAATGTGTGCATGAATGCACAAGTGTGTGTATGTGGGTGTGCATACATGTATGAATGTTTTTGCATTTTTATGTGTATATTTCAATGTGCATGTGTACATGTGTATGCACATGCATGTGTGAGCATTTAGGTGTGGGTGTGTTCATATGTATATGTGCATTGGTGTGTGTGTGTGTTTATGTGCTTATGTTCTCATATATGGATATCTATGCATGTGTGTGCATGTGTCAGTAGGCACATCTACATGTGTGTACTTGAGTGATCTTGTGTGTGCATGTCTAAGTGCATTTATGTGTGTGTGTTTGGATGTGTTTAAGCCTACAAGTGTGCATTTGTATACTTGTATGGGTGCTTGTGAAATTATGTACCTATGTGGGTGCATGTGTTTGTGTATGTGCGTGTGTTTATGCATCCATTGGTATGCATATGTGGGTAAGTGCATTTGTGTGTGAATGTTTGTGTGTGTGCTTACATGTGTGTGTATGTGAATGTGTGTATGTGTGCACATGTACATGTTTGTGTATGTGTGTGTTCTTGTCTGTGTGCATGCTTGTGCATGTGTGTAGCCATGTGTGTGCATGTGTTTGTGTGTGTGCATGAGTGTGCCAGTGTGTGGGTGTGTTTGCATGTATATATGCATTTGTGAGTTTGCTTGTACATGTGTGTATGCATATGTGTCTATCCGTATGTGTGCATATGTGTGTGATTATATTTGTGTTCATGCATGTGAGTGTATTTTTGGACACACCTATGTGCATGTGTGTGTTCAAAGATTATGTGTCTTTGTGTGGGTGTGTATGCATGTGTGTAGGAGTACATGCACCTACATATGTATACCTGTGTGCCAACATGTGTGTATTTGGAAGTTTGTGCATGGTTTAGTTTGTTTACATGTATATGTTTCCATGTGTGTGTGTGCGATTGTGTGAGTGCAAGTTTGTGTGAACATGTGCATGTGTTTGCATGTATACAAGTGTGTGCATTGGTGCTTGAACATGTGTATGTATATTTGTATATGTTTCTTTATGATGATGCATATGTGTCTTTGTGTAGTCCTATGTGTGCATGCAAGTGTGTGTAGGTATGCATGTGTGCGCATGTGGGCATGTCTCTATATGTGTGTGAGTGTGTCTATGTTCGTTCTTGTGCATGTATGCATGTATGCATTTGCATGCATGCATATGTGCATATGTGCACATGTGTCTACATGGTTGCAAGTATGTGTGTGTGTGTGTGAGACCATGTGCATGTGTGTGTGTGCATGTGTAAGCTTGTGTTTATGTATGTGTGTGTGGGTATGCTTGCATGCATACATGTATATGTGAGCTTGTGCTTTGTTCATGTGTAAATGTGTATTTATATGTGTGTGCTTGTGTATACCTCTATATGTGTATATTTTTATGTGCATATGCATGCAAGCGTGTGTATAAGTGTGCTTGTGTGTGCATTTTTTGTTTGTGTGTGTGGGTGTAGTGCATGTATGCATGTTTGTCTTTGTTCATCTGTGTGTAAGAGTGTGAGAGCATGCATGATTATGTATGTGTGTTCAAGTTGGTGTGTGTGTGTTTATAATTATGTGTGTATTTATGACTGTGTGTGTGTGTGCATGTATGTATTTGTTTGCTTGAGTTCCTATGTGCATGCATGTGTGTGTGTCTTTATGTGTGTATATATGCATGTGCATGCGTTTAAGCATGCATTAGTGTGTATGCATGCACATGCATGTGTATATGTGTGTGTGTATATGTTTGTGTGTGAGTATGCTTATTTGTCCATGTGTGTGTGAGTGAAAATAGATGCTATTGGTATGGGGGCATTTGTGAGCTTGTACATGTGTGGGCATGTGTGCACATATGTGTGTGCATGTGTGTGAGTGTCAATATTTGTTCTTTTGTGTACACTTCTGAGTGTGCGTGTGTGTGAGCGTGTGCTATTGCGTGTGTGGTTGTGTTGGTGTATGTGACATAGCTGCATGTGTGCAAGCATGTGCACGAGTGTGTGTATGTCTACATGTGCATATATGTGTGCATGAATATGCATTTGTGTATGCATAGTTGTGTTTGTGTATGTATGTGTATGTGTTTGTGGGTGCATGTGGTTGTGTGCAGGCATACATACTTGCATGTGTGATTGTGCTTTTATGTAGGTGTATGTGTGCATGTAGTTGTGTAGGTGTGTATGTGTGCATATATATGTGTGCATGTGCATGTGCATTTTTGCTCATGTATGTGCACATAAGATTTTGTGCATATGTGTACCTATGTATACATTTTGTGTTTGTGTTTGTGTGTATGTGTATGTGTGTGTGTTTGTGCATATTTGTGATTACATTTGTTTGTGCATGTGACCGTGCATATATGACTATGTATATGTGTATGTTTCTGTATAGGTGTGAATCTGTTTGTGTGTGCATGTGTGTGTGTGAACATTTCTATGCTTATGTGTGTGCTTATGTTTTTGTATGTGAGTTTATGTTTGTCTACATGTTCATGTGTGTATTCTTGTGTTATTATGTGTGTATGCATGTGTGTGCATGCATGTGAATTTGCGTGTGGTTTTTATGGGTTGGTTAATGTGCATATATGTGTGTGTGTACAAGTGTGCATGTGAGTATGTGTGTCTTCTTGCATGTATGGGTGGGTGCATGCATTTGTGTGTGTATACATGCATTCCTATGAATATGTCCATGCATGAGTGTGTGTGTGTGTGTGTGTGTTTGTGGGTATGAGTGCATGCACATGCATGTGTGTGCTTATAAATGTGTTTGTGTGTGCCTGCACTTGCATATGAGTGTGTGTGATTGTGAGCATGTATGCATACATGTGTGTATGTATATGTGTGAATGCATGCATGTGTGTGTCTATATATGCATGCACATATGTGTGCATGCATATGCATGTACGTATTTGTGTGTGTTATTCATGAATATGTGTGCATGTGTGCCAAAGTGGGTATGCGGCTATGTGAGCATGTGCATTTGCCTGTGTGCACATGTGTGTGTATGCATGTGTGTTTGTACTTATGTGTGTTTAGTTTGTGTTCATGTATATGTGCTTGTGTGTACTTCTTAGTGTACATGTGTGTGTTTGTGTCTTTGTGGTTATGTGCTTGACTGTGTGTACATGTGTGTGTGTGTCTCTATGTACTTGTGCATGTGTGCTTGCATGAATCTATGTGTGTGTGGGTTTGTGAGTGTGTGCATGTGCATGTGCATGAATGTGTGTGTGTACACATGCATGTGTATAGGAGTGTGTGTAAGTGTGTGCATGTATGTGTGTGTGTGTGCATTTGTATGTGTCTATGCATGTGAGTGTTCATACATTTGTATGCATGTTATTACATGGTGTGTGGGTGTTCCTATATGTGTACATGATTGCATGTTGTGTGTGTCATTATATGTGTGTGCACACAGGAATGTGTGTGCTAGAGTGCATCCGTGTGTATTCATGCGTGTGTGTATATATGTGTGATTGTGCTTATGTGTGTAAATGTGTATATTTGTGCTTGTGTTTAGCTATATATATGCTTGTGTGTTCTTGTTTGTGCATGTGTGTGCTTGTTCGTGGTGTGCATGCATATGTATGTCCGATGCATTTGAGCTTGTGTGTGTGAATATGTGTGTGCAATCTTGCATGTGTGTATGTTTGCATGTTCATGCATCTATCTATGTAGGTGTGTGGATGTGTGTGCATGTGCACGTGTATGCCCAAGTGTGTGTACATTAGTATGCAAGAATTATTGTATGTTTGTGTATTCATACAAGCATGTGTGCATGTGTGCATGTGTACATGTCTGTGTGAGTGTCTGAGTTTATATGTATGCATTTGTGTGTGTAAGTATGTGTGCCTTTGTGTGTGTTCGTGATTATGTCTGTGTGTATATGTATGTGTGTGTGTGCATGAGTGTGCATGTGTGAGTATGTACATATGTGTGTGCAGGTGCTCGAGTGGTAGTGTGTGTGCATGCGAGTGTGCATGTGTATGTCCATGTGTGGGCACGTGCACCTACAAGTACCTATTTAGATCCATGTGCATATGTGTGTGTTTGTGCCTTTGCTAGTGTGCAAGTGTGAGTATGTGTTTCTACAAGTGGGGTTTCGTGTGTGCATGCTTATATGTGTTTGTATGAGTGTGCGTGTATGTATGTGTATGTATGTGCTTTTTGTATATATGTGTACTTGTGTGAGTGCATGCTTATGTGTGCATGTGTGGGCTTGTGTGTGGGTGTGTGTGCATGTGTGGGCTTGTGTGTGGGCATGTGTGCATGTGTTTGTGCATCTGTGCAAAAGTGCGCCTTTGTGTGGGTGTGTTTGCATGTATATGTGCATGTGTTTGTGTGTGTGTTCATGCATGTGTACATGTGTGTGCACATATATGTGTGAGATCATGTGTGTGCATGTGCATTTTTGTTTGTTTGTGCTAGTGCATATTTGCATGTATGAGTGTACGTGTGTCTGTGCAGGTGTGTATGCATGTTTGTGTGTGTGTGAGTAAGGGAACACATTTGTGTATGTATATGTGTATGTGTGTGTGTGTATAAATTTGTTTGTGAGTTTGTGAATGTGTTTGTTCATTAGTGTGTGTTTTTGTGCCTATGTGAGTGCATGTTTGTTGGTGCAAATTTGTATGTGCTTGCGTGGATGTGTTTGTGTGTGTGTTTGCATGCATACAAGTGTGTATGTGGGTGTGCATGCATGTGCACATGTCTGTCCATATGTGTTTGTGCATGACTGTGCATGTGTGTGTGCATGCTTATGTGAGCATCCAAGTATGTGTGTAAGTGTGAATTCTTCTACTTGTGTGCATGTGTGAGGGTCTATGCATGTGTATTGATGTACATGTGCATGCATGTTGGCATGTGTATGTGTTGATGTTTGTTCATGTGTGTGTGTGTGTGCTTATGTGTGTGCATGTGTGCATGTGCGTGGGTGTGCTTGTGTGTAAGTGCAAATGCATGTGCCTATGTGGCTATGCATACACAAGTGTGTGTGTGTGTGTGTGTGTGTGTGTGTATGTATGCATGCATGAGTGTGTCTATGTGTGTTTGCTCATTTGTGCAAGTGTGTTCATGTGTGAGTATGTGTATGTTTATGTGGATGTTTGTGTTTGTATGTGTGTGCATGCATATGTACGTGTGTGTGTGTGCGTGCATATGTGCATGATTGCATATTTGTATGTGTGCATGTGTATGTGTGGTTGTGCATGCATGTTGTACATGTCTTTTTTGGAGTGTGCCATGTGTGTGTGTTTTTAAGTGTGCATGTGTGCATAGGTGCATATTGGTCTATGTGCATGCTTTTGTATCTATATGCACATGTGTGGGTGTTTGTGTATGTGTGTGTGTATGTGTTTTTATGTACGTGCATGTGTATGTGCCTTCATACTTGCTTATGAGTCTATGCATGTGCTTGCACATGCATGTTCAAAGGCATGTGTGTTTTGAGCATTTATTTGTGTGAATGGGTACACAGATGTGTTTGTGTGTGTATGAATGAGTGTACTTATATGTACATCTATTCGTGTGTGTAGGCATATGTGTGTGCATGTGAGTGTGTATTTGCATGCATCTGTGTGAGTGTGGATAAATGAGTGTGTAGGTGTGTTTGTGTGTGCATGTGATTTTACATGTATTTATTCATGTATGTGTGTGTGTTTATGTGTTCAAGTGTGCTATTGTATGCTTGTGCATATGTGTGTATGTGTGGATGCACATGTTTGTGTACATATGTGTGTGTATGCATGTTTGTGTGTCAAAGTGTTTTGGGCATGTGTTCATGCATGTGCATTTCTATGTGTGGGTGCATCCACGTGCATGCTTACAAGTATGTGTATGTGTCTGTGTACGGGTGTCTCTATGTGTGGGTGCATGTGTGTGCGAGTGTGTGGTTATGTATGGGTGAAGATTTATGTGAATGGCTATGCACGTGCTTGTGTGTATGTGTGTGTGCTTACTTGTATGAGCATGTGTCCATGAGTGTGTATGTGTGTACATGTCTGTGTGTTTGTGAGTGAATTCATTTGTATGTGTGCTTGCGTGTGTGCTTGTGTGTTGTGGTGTCTATGTGTGGATGTTTGTATGTGTGTGCATGTGTGCATGTTTATGTACTTATGCATACATGTGTATGTATGTGTTTGCATACATGCACATGTGTGTGTTCATATGTGTGGGTTTGTGCAAGTGTGTGCTTGTCCGTGTGTGAGCATATAGCCACAAGTGTGTGTGTGTGTTTTGGTGCACAAGCATGTGTGTCTACGTATGGGTTTGCATGCCTATGTGTATTAGTCCATTTCTTCATGCATGTGTGTCTACACAAATGTGTGGGTGTGTTCGTGTGTGTGTGCACGTCTGATTGTGTTGTTCGTGTGTCTGCATGTCTGTATGTCTGTGTGTTTCTATACATGTGCATGTGTGCATATTTATGTACGTGTATGTTTGTGCATATGTAGGGGTGTGTGTGTGAGTATATTTTTGTAAATGTGTCTGTGTCAATCTTTGTGTGTGTGTGTGTGTGTGTGTGTGCATTTGCATGTGTATGTGCATGAATGCACGTGTAGGTGTGCATTGATGGCATGTCAGTATATTTTTGTGTTTTCATGGGTGTGTGAGTGTACTCATGGGCATGTGAGTGTGCTCATGTGCATGTGCTTGGTAGTGGATGTGTGTGTGTGCATGTGCATGCACGTATTTACTTGCATGGGTTTGCATATGCACATTTGTGCATATGTGCATTCATGGGTGTGCATGTTTGTGCATGTGTGCATGCTTGTGTGTTTGTACATGTGTATGTGTGTGCATACTTGTTTGGGTATGTGTGCATGTATGTTTATGGATGTATGGCCATGTGCATGTTTTTGTACATGTGTGTGTCTGCAAAAATACGTAAGTTCTTCTATGTGTTTGTGTACAAGTATCCATGACCTTATGTACATGTGAGTGCATGTATTCACATGTTGAGTGCATGTATGCAACTGTGTCTATTTTCATGTGTATTTGTTTGTGTGTGTATGTGTGTGTTTGTGCATGTATGTGGGCATGTGCATCATTATGTGTGTGTTGCCTATGTGCGATGCACGTGTGTGTGTGTGTCTTTGTATATAGCTATGCATGAGTGTTTGTGTACAAGTGTGTTGTTTGTAAGTGTTATTATAGCCATGTGCATGTGCATTTACACGTGTGTCCATGTGCATGTGTGTACCTGTGTGTGCCAGTGTTTACATGCATGTATATGTGTGACTGTGTGCTTATGCATGCCTAATTTTGTTTGCATGTCTATGTGCAGTTATGCTTATTTGTTTGTCCACATGTCTATTTATGTGTGAAATGTTTTTTTATGTGTGTGTGTGTGTTTGTACATGTATTATGTACATGTGCATATGCACATTCACACACGTGTGTGTGTGTTGTTTGTGTGCATGCATCATTGAGTTGGCTCATGTGTGTGTGTATGTGTGTGTGTGTATGTGTTCTTTTGTGCTTTTATGCATTCATGCCAGCATGTGTGAGCATGTGTATTGGGTGAATGAATGTGTGTGTGTATGTGTGCATTGCTTTGGGTGCATTCATGTCATTATGTGACTATACATTTGTGTGTGTGTGTGTGTATTTATGTTTTTGTTTTTTTATGTAGGTGTACATGTGCAGGTATTTGTGTGCGTGTGCGCATGTGTGTCTGTGTGCATGAAAGTGTGTGTGTGCATGCACCTATGAGAGTGCATACGTGTGTATGTGTGTGTGTGTGTGTGCCTTTGAATGTGCATGTGAGTACATGTGTGTGTGATTGCTTGAACTTTTGCATATGCATTTGCATATGTGCATAGGTACATGCACACATGTGTGTGTGCTTATGCATGTGTCTATATGAATTGACATGTATGTGTACATCAGCACAAGCATTTTTTTGAATGTGTGCATGGGCATTGGCAAGCATGCATACACGTGGGTGTGTGTATCTGTGTGTGCATATGCAGGTGTATGTCTGTATAAGAGTATGCATGTTTGTGTGTGTAAATGTGTGTATATGTGTATGTGCATGTGTGCTTTTCTATGTGTATGTGTCTATCTATGTGTGCATATGTGCATGTAGCTGTATGTGTGTGTGTGTGTATGTGCATGCATGCTTATGTGTGCATGAGTGTTTTTCTGTGTGAGTGTGATTATGCATGTGTGGTTTTGTTTGAGAGTGTTTATGTGCATATGTGTGTGCATGGGCATGAGTGCCTATGGGTGTGCAAGTGCATACCTGTGCATGTGCATATGTGTTCTTACAAGAGGGTGTGTGTGTGTGTGCATTTGTGTGGATGTGTGTTTATGTGTATTTAAGCATGTGTGTGTGTGTTTGCATGTTTGTGTTTGGGTGTGTATGTGCTTACTTGCATACATATGTGTGTGTATTTGTGCATCCATGCATGTGTGTGTGTGTGTGTGCTTGTATACACATGTATGATTGTGCTTGTGTTCATGTGTGTGCTTTTTTGCATCTACATTTATATAGTTGTGTGTATTGTGCATCCATATGTGTATGTGTGTATGTGTTCCTGTATGTGTGCATGTGTCTACATGTGTGTGCATGATTATGTGCAAGTGTGTTTGTTTGTTTGTGTGTGTATGTGTGTGTGTGCTTATGTGCACATAGGTGTACTTGTGTAAGTCCTCACTTGTTTATGTGTGTTCTTATGTTGTGTGCATGTGTGTTTTTGCATGTGCATGCATGTATAGATATGTGGTTATGTATATGTGTGTGGGTGTGTATGGCTATGTGTGTATAGATGTTAATGTGTGTGTGTGTGTACAAGCATGCATTTGCATGTGCACATGCATGAGGGTAGAGGTGTATATGTGGGTGTATGTGCATATTTGTTTTTGTGTGAGTATGCATGTGCATGTGTGTGTGTTTATGCATACATGTACATGTGTGTCTAGGTGCATGCATGCATGCATGTGTGTATGTGTGTTACAATGTGTGGGTTCCTATATGTGTGTATAGAAATAAATTTGTGTGTTGTAGAGTTGCACGTATGTGTGTCTTCCTATGTGCATATGTCTGTCCATCCGTGTCATGCATGTGTGTATGCATTGTGTGCTTTTTTGTGTGTATGCATGTGCATGTTTGTGTGTGTATGTACTTGAAGATGTTCATATTTTCGTGCATGTCTATGCATGAGCATGTGTGAATCTATGTGTGAGTGTGTGCATGTGTGTATATGTACATGTGAAAGTGTTTGCTTACATGTGTATGTGCATGTGTTTCAATGCTTATTAATGTGTGTGCATGTGTGCATGCACGTGTGTGTGAATGTGTGTCTATGCATATGTGTATTTATGTTGGTATGTGCATGTGTGCATGCATGCTTGTGTGTGGATGTACGAATACATGCGTATATTTTTAATTGTGTGAGCATGACTTTGTGTGTATGTGTGCATTAGTGTGTGTTTGTGCATGTTTTGTTATGTGTGTGTGTTTGCATGTGTCCTTGTGTGTGTGTACATTTGCTTGTTTTTGTGTGTGTACATGTGCTTTTTTTGTCTTAGTACATGTGCTTGTTTTTGTGTTTTTGTCTGCTTATGTGTTTGTGCCTTTATGTGTGCATGTGTATATACATGTTGGGGCATGTATATATGTGTGTGTGTGTGACCGTGTATGTTGTGTGTGTAATAGTGTGTACACACATGTGTGTTCATTTATGCATGTTTTTGTGTGTGTTTGTGCCTATGTGTATTTGTGTGTATGTGTGTGGGTTATCATTGTGTTCGTGCATGCATTTGTGCATGAGTTTGTGAATGTACATGCACGCATTTTTTTCTTATTTGTTTGAGTGTGTGTTCATACATGTGCGCATGCTTTTGTGCATGTTGAGGGTGTCTGTGTGATTGCTTATGTGTGTGTGTGTGAGAGAGAGAGAGTGTGTGTACATGTACATGTTTGTGTGTGCATGCATGTGTGTGTACATGCATGTGTGTGTACATGCATGTGTGTGTGTTTTTTTCTACATGTGTGTATCTATTTATGAGTTCATATATGTATGTGTCTATTTATGCATGTGGTTCTGTGTGTGTTGATGTGTGTGCATTTACATGTATGCATGTGTGTGTGAATGTGATTGTGCACTTGTTTCATTTGTCTGTGTGTTTCAGTGCACGTATTTACCTATGTATGTGAATTTGTTTTTGTGTACGAAGGTGTGTGTGTGGTAAGATTTGTGTGGGTGTGGGTGTTTGTATGGCCACTTGTTTACATGTATATGTATGGGTGTATTTGTGCTTACTTGCATGAATGTGTGTGTATTTGCATGCATATATGAGTGTATGTGTGCTTGTGTGTGCATTCACGTATGTGTGTGTGTTTGCATGTGTATTTTTATGCAGTTGTGTGTTGTGTATCCATGTTTGCATGTGTGTGTTTGTGCATGTGTGTATGTTTATATGTGTGTGTGCATGTACATGCTTGTTGTTCATAATTGTGTGCATGAGTGTATTTGCATTTGCATGTGTGTGTGTGTGTGTGCTTGGGTGTGTATAGTCTGCTTGTATGTGTGCTCACATGTTTATGTGTGTGCATGTGCATGCGTGTTTGTGTGTGTACGAATCTCTAAAGGGGTGTGTGAGTGTGCGTGTGTTTGATTATTTATGTGTATGTATGCACACGTGTGTGTGTGTTATGATGTGTGAGCTCATGTGCATGTGCATGTAAACAAATTTGTGTGTGTGTGTGTTTTTGTTCAGGTGTGTATGCACATGTGTGCATGTTTGTGCAAATGTGTATATATGTTTGTGTGTGTGTGTGGTTGTGCATGTCCATGTGCATTTGTTTGTACCTATGTGTCTATGTGTAAACATGTACTTACATGTATTTATTCATGCATGTTTCTGTGTACCTATTTCTATGTGTACATGTTCATATTTTGGTGCATGTGTTTGCTTAGGCATGTGTGAATATGTGCATGTATACATGTATGTGTGTTTGTGTGAGTATTTTCATATGTGCATGTTCAATTATTTTCTTGCATGTGTATGTGCATTTGTTTTTGTGCTTACTCATGTGTGTGCATAGGTGCATGCATACTTATGTGAATGTGTGTCTATTAGTGTGTATTTATTTTGGTGTTTGCAAATGTGCATCCATGCCTAAGTGTGGCTATGTTCATGCATGTGTGTATATGCATGCATGTGTGAGCACGTCTGTATGTGTGCATACATGTGTGTGCATGTGTGCATGATTGACTATGTGTGTGTTCATTTGTGGTTGTGTGTGTGTGTACGTGCATGTTTTCATGTTTGTGTGTTGAGCATGTGTGTGTTTGCTTTTTGTGAGTGCATGTATATGCACATGTGAGTGTGTATGTTTGTGCATGTGTGTGTGTGGATGTGTGTGTGCATTTGTACATACGTGTAGGCATGCATGTGTTCATATGTGCATGTGTGTAGGTTATCCTTGCATTTGTGCATACATTTGTGCTATTTGTATGAGTTCGTTGACATGAATGCACGAATTTTTTGCTTGTGTGTGCAAGTGTGTCTGTATGCAAGTGTGCATGTTTATGTGCATATGTTTGCATGAGTGATTGCTTATGTGTGTGTGTGTTTGTGCAACTATATTTGTACTTGCATGTGTGCCTCCACATGGCATGTCAATGCGTGCAAGTTCATGTGCATTGAAAGTGTGTGCATTGGTATGTACATATGTGTGCATCTCTATGTGCATGTGTATGCATAGGTCGATGTTTGTTTGTATGCATGCTTCTATATGTGTGGCCATGTGTGCATATGTGTGTGTGTGTTCATACTTACACATGGTTGTATGAGTGCATGTGCATGTGTATGGGTGTGTGTGCAAAAGCATGTATATGTGTGTGTACAAGTGTGCATATGCATTTGTTTATTTATGCTTGTGTGTGTCAATGTCTATATGTGTATGGTTGTGTTTGTGATTATGTGTTTGTGTATGCATGTGAGTGTCTGTGCATGTGTGTGTGTACATATGGGTGTGCATGTGTGTTAATGTATGTGCATGTGTGTTTGTGTACCTATGCATGCATATGTGTGTGTGTACATGTGTGTGTTTGTCTGTATGCAAGTGTGTGTTAGAGTATGTGTGTGTTCATGTGTGTGCGTGAATGTGAGCAAGCTTGCATCCATGCACATGTGTGTGTGTTTACATGTGCATGTTTGTATATTTGGGTGTCAACATGTTTTGTATGTGTGTGTGGGTATGTTTGTGCATACCTGCATCCTTGTGTGTATTTGCATGTGTGTGTTCTTGTGTTCATATGCCCTTGTGTGCATGTGTGTGTGTTGTATGGTGAATATGTGTGCATGCATGTGCATATGTGCATGTAGGTGTGTGTGCGTATGCCTACTTGTGTGTGTATGATTGTGTGTATGTGTCCATGTGTGTGACTGTTTGCATTTGTCTGTGTGTGTATGCTTGTATGTGTTGTCATGTGTTAGAGTTTTTGTTTTTGTTTATGGGTATGTGAGTGTGGTTGTGTGTATGTTTTGGTGTATATGTGTGTCATTAGTGCATATGTGCACATGTGTGCATTCATATGTGTGTGTGTGTGTGTCTGCTGGTGTGTGCACAATTGTTTGAATGTTTGTGCGTGTGTGTCTACATGTGTTCTTGTGTGTGTGCATGCATGCTTTTGTGTGTTTATGTGTACATGTGTGTCTGTTGTTGTGTGCAAGCTTCTGTTTATGTGTGTGTGGGTGTCTGTTTATGTATGCATAAGGGCATGAGTTTGTGCATGTGGGCATGTAAGGCATGTGCATATACATATCTAGTGGGTATGTGTGCAATAGTGAGAGTGTTTGTATATGTGCATGTGTTCATGTTTAGGCATGTATGTATATGTATCTTTGTGTGTAGGTTAGCATGCATGTGTGTGTGTGTGAGTCTATGTTTGTGCGTGCACACATGCTTAAGTGGCATAAGTATGCACATGTGTAAAAGCGTGCATGAGCATGCATATTTCTATGTGCTTGTGCGTGCATCTATGTTTGTGCATGTGTGTATGTGTGTGAGTTGTACCCATGTACATGCATGCTTGTGTTCATGTGTGTTAGTGATCATCCATGCCCAGGTAAATATGTATGGTAGTGTGCATGTGTGTATATGTGTGGCTATATGTATGGGTGTAGGTGTATATGTGTCGGTATGTGTAATTGTTTGTACATTTTTGTGCGGGCTTATGTGTGTGTGTATGTTAGTGCATGCATGTGTCAATGACTTCATGTGCTTGTGTGGGTAACAGTGTCTGTGCACATTTATGCATTAGCATGTGTGTCTGTGCACCTATTTGTGTTCATGTTTGTGCGTGCATGCACATGTATGGGTGCATGTGTGTGTGAGTGTTGTGCGTGCATTTCATGCATGTGTGAGTGTGTGTAGTTTTTTTAATGTGTGTATGTTCGTGTGTACGTGTGCTTGTGCACACATGGGTATGCTTGTGTATGTTTGCATGTGTGCGTGTATACTTCCGTGTGTGTGCTTGTGTGTCCATGTACATGTTTTTGTGTGTGGGTGGGTGTGTGTGTGTACATGCATGCATATACGTGCATACCTGCATGTGTGTTTACATATGTGTGTGCATATGTGTACACATGTGTACATGTGGTTATGCATTTTTACAGGCATGTGTACGTGCATGTGCTTATGCATGTGTGTGTGTGTGTGAGTGTGTGCATGCATGGGTGTATGTTTTTGCATGTGCACACATATGTGTTTATGTGTTTGTGGGTGCATCAGTGTGTTGTTGTGTGTGGGTTTCCTTTCTATTTGTTCATTGGTATGTGTCCTTACGTGCAAGCTTACATGTATTTGTCAGTACTCATTTGTGTGTGTGGGTATCTATGTTTGTGCATGTTTGTGTGCATGCATATATGTGTGTGTGTGCACATATGTGTTTGTGTATGCATGGCACATCCTTGCATATGTATGTTTTTGTGTGAACTTGTGCATAGATGTGTGTGTGCATGCACACGTACATGTGTGTATGTATGTATGAACATGTTGGTATTTTTGTGCACATGTGTTTGCTCATGTGTGCATGCATGTTTGGGTGTGTGGGTGTGTTTTCTTTCACGTGTGCATGTATGAATGTGAATGTGTTCATGTGCATGTCTTTGTGTGTGTGTGTACATACACTTGTGTTTTCTTATGTGCAAGTGTGTATGTGCAATTGCGAGTCTTCGTGAGTGAGCGTGCATACACGTATGTCTCTATGTGTATGTGCATGTGTGTGTATGTGTATATGTATATGTGTGTATATGTGTGTCTGTGTGCATTTGAGTGTGCATGAGAGTGTGTGGATGGTCTTATGTTTCTGTGTTTATGTTAGCATGTGGTCTTTGAGTGTACATGTGTAAGCAGGTTTTTGTGTGTTCAAGTTGGTGTGTGAGTGTGCCTATATGTGCATGTGTGTGTGTGTGTGTGTGCGTATGTGTGCATAGGTTTGTGTTTGTGTTCATTAATGTGCATATGAGCTTGTGCATGGAAGTTTGTGCTTATGCATGCATGTGCTTGTCTATGTTTGTGAGTACATGTGTTTCTATTTATGTATTCATGTTTGTATGCATGTGTGTGTGTGCATATGCATGTGCATATGTGCATGTGTGTATGTCTTTTTGTGTGTGTGAGTGCATGTGTGCATATATGGATGTGTGTGTGCATGTTTGTATGTGTGTGTAGTTTTGTGTGTCTGTATGCATGCATGTGCATGTGTACATAGGTGCACATGTGTGTTCATATGTGTATGTGTGCATGCATGTGCGTATGTTTATGGATGTGTATGTGCATTGGCATAAGTGTGTGTGTGTGTGTGCATACATGAGTTCGTGCCTATGTGCATGTGTGTACGTTTGTTTATGTTGATGTGTGTATGCATGTATGTTTGTACATTTGTATACACATGTGTGTCTACATCTGTGTATGTTTGCATTTCTATGTGTACATGCACTCATGTGTGCATGCTATATTGGAGTAGGTATGTGTTTGTGAGTGTGGATGTGTGTGCATGTGCATTATTATGTGTGTGCATGCATGTTCTTATGCATGCATGTGTTGATGCTTGAGCATGTGTATGTGTGTGCATTCATGTGTATTTTTATGTGTGTGGTGCTTGTGTGCATGTGTGTTAATGTGCATGTGCCTATGTGTGTGTATGTACGGGTGTGTGTATGTGTGTGTGTGTGCATATGCATGTACATGTCTGTGTGCCTTTGTGCTTTCAAGTGTGTGTGCTTGTGAAAGTTTGTGTGTGTGCATGTAAGTGTATTTTTGTGTATGTGTGTGTGTGTACACATATGTCTTTGCATATGTGCACGTTTGCATGTGTGTGTTTAAGCATGTGCATGTATGCATTTGTTTCCATGTTTGTGTGCTTATGTGTTTCTACAGACAAATGTGCACATGTGGGCATGCTTATGCACATGTGCATGTGTGTGTGTGTACACATGCATAATTATTCTTATGTGTGCACTTTTGCATGATTGAGTGTGTATGTGTGCATGTATTTACATGTGTATGCATATATCTGTGCTTGTGCATGTGTACGTGTTTTTACACTTGTTTTGTGTGTGTGTGTGAGTGAGTGCGCTTGTGTGTGTGTGTGTGTGTTTGTGTCTATGTTACTATGTGAATATGTGTGGGTATATCTGTGCATGTGTGTCCTCATGCATGTGCAGATTTTGGTGTGCCTTTGTGTTTGCATGTGTATGTGTTTGTGCATGTATGTGTGTGTTTGTATGACTGCATGTGAATGTGTTTGTGTGCATGTATGTGCATGGTTGTCCATATATGTATGTGTGTGTGTATATTTGCATCAACATGTGCTTGTTTGTGTCTGTGCATTTGTGCATGTGTATGCATGTGTGTATTTATGTGTGCATGTGTCTGTGCGTGTGCATACTTTCATGAATGTGTGTTGGTATGAGATGTTATGTGCATTTGCCTGTGTGCATGCATACGTGTTTGTGCATGTGCATGAATGTTTGCAAGTGTGTGAATTTGAGTGTATACGTGTGTGTCAGTGCATGTTTGTGTACATATTTGTGCTTACATATGACCATGTGTTTGTGGTGCTTGTTTATGTGTGTGTGTTTTGTTTATCTATGTGTGCTAATGTTTTTGTTCATGTGCATGTGTGTGTGTGCATGTGTTCCTCTATGCATGTGTGTTTCTATATGTGTGGGTGTGAGACTGGGTGTGTGTGGGTGCGTGTGACTGCTTATGCATGTGTGTGCATGTGTGCATGTGAATGTTTGTGTGTGTATGAGTTAGGTTGTGCTTGTGTGCATGTGTTTGTGTGCACATGTTTGGGTGTGTGATTATGTGTGTGTAGGTGTGTGTTTTGGTAATTGTGTGTCTGAATGGGTGCATGCGTGTGCATGTGTGTGCACAGCTGCATGTGTATTTATGTGTGTGAATGTGAGTGTATGGGCATGGATGATTGTGTGTGCATACATGGGTTCGTGTATGCCTTCACATGTGTACATAAGTGCATATGTTTTTTTGTATGTATTCAAATGTTTGTTCGAGCACATCAACATTTGAATGCATGTGTGTGTGTGTATACATTTGTATGTGCATTTGTGTATACGTATGTGTGTGTTTATTTGTGTGCATGCATGTGTTGGTGTGTGTGCATTTTGGTGTGCATGTGTGCATTTGTGTGTGCACATGTGCATGTGTGTGTATATGCGTGTGTGTGCTTGTGTGCATGCATGCATGTAGGTGTGCACATTTGTAAAGGTGCATATGTATTATTTATATTCAAATATATGTATGCATGTATTGGTGTATGCATGCTTGTATGCATGTGTGTATGGTTGTGTATTTGTGTGCATGTGTGTGAGACTGTGCTTTTGTGTGCATGTGTTTGTGCATCTACGAGCATGCATGCATGTTTATGCATGTGTATGCACATGCATGTTTGTGTATTTGAATGCATGTGTGTGTGTGTGTGCATGCACGTGTGTGAGTTTGAGTGTGTGTACATGTTCATGCATGTGTTAGCATGTGTGCATGTGTATGCATCTATGTTTGTGTATCTATCATGTGTGCATGCAAGTGTTTATGTAAGTGTTCGAGTGCCTAGGCCTGTGTGTCCATGTAACCAGGTGTGAATGT
Source organism: Vanilla planifolia (assembly GCA_023846275.1). NCBI lineage: Eukaryota > Viridiplantae > Streptophyta > Magnoliopsida > Asparagales > Orchidaceae > Vanilla > Vanilla planifolia. The sequence goes on from JAIUJO010000185.1 coordinate 184,323, forward strand.
GTGCAATAATGTGTTTGTATGTGCACATGCATGTTGGTGTGTGTGCAAGTGTGTGTGTTCGTGCATGTATGTGGGTGTTCACGTGTATGTGTGTGTGTGCATGGGTATCTGTATGAAGTGTATGCTTGTGTGGTTATGAGTGTGTACCTATGTGTGGACATGCCCATGTGCACATATGTATATGTATGTGTGCGTATGTGTGTGTGGTTGATTATGAGTGTGTGCATGTGTTTGTGCATGTGTGTCTGTGTGTGCATGTGTTTGTAAAGACATGTATGTGTGCATGTGTTCATGTGTATGCATGTTTGTGTTTATGCATGTGTGCACATGAATGTGCTTATGTGTACATGGGCACGAGCATCTATGTGCATGTGTGTCCAAGTATTTTTATGTGTGTGTGTGTATGTGTACATGTATGTGTGCTTACATGATTTGTTGTGTGTATGCATATGTGCATGTCTATGCATGTGTATAGAAATGTGTGGGCATATGTGTGTGTGCATGTTTGTGTATGTATGTGTGCATGTGTTTTTGTGTGTCTGTATGTGTTTGCGTGGATGTACATATGTGTGCACATCTGAGTGTGCATGTGCATGTGTGTTTATGTATGTATAAGTGCATGTGTGTGTGCATGCACACACATGTCTACGTGTGTGCGTGTATGTGTGTGTGTTTGTGTGCTTGTATGCATCTGTTTGTAAGTGTCTATGTTTATGTGTGTGTTTCAAAGAGTACATTCATGTGTACATGTGCATGTGTATGTTCATTTGTGTGTCCATGTGTGTGTGTTTATGCATGTGTGAATAATTGTGTATGCACATGTGTGCATGCATGTTTGTGTCGATGCGTGAATGGGTGTGCATGTATGTGTGCTTGTGTGTGTGTGTGCATCTGTGTGTATACATGTGCATTGATTTGTGCATGTGATGGTGTATGTGTGTGGCTGAGTGTGTGCATGCATTTGTTTGTGCGGATGCCTCTATGCGCTTGAGTATGTGCATTTGTGTGCATGCAAGTGTGCATGTGTATGTATGCATCTGCATGTGTGCAAGTGGTTGTGTGTGTGGGTGTGTGAATGTGTCTATGTGCATGCATTTATATATGTATGTGTGTGCGTGGGGTGTGTGTGTGTGCATGTGTCTATATGTCTATGTGTGTGATGCTTGTTTATGTGTGTATCTACATGTGTATTTGTGTGTGTATAAGTTTGTAGGGACATGTGTGTGGGCACTTATGTGCATGTGTGTTTGCATGTGTGCTCATGTATATGCTCGTTTGTGTTCATGCATATGTGTACATGCATGTGTTTGTGTGTAAATGGGCATGTGCATCTTTGTGCATGTGCATCTTCACATGCATGTGTGTCCAAGCATTTTTATGTCTGTGTGTGTGTGTATGTGTACATGTATGTGTTCTTGCATGCCTTTGTAAGTGTGTGCATGTGTGCATGTCTATTCGTGTGTGTACAAATGTGTGGGCACACGTCTGTGTGCATGCGTGTGTATGTGTGTGAATGTGTTTTTGTGTGTCTATAGATGTGTGTGTGTGTAAGTGCTTACCTGTGCACATTTGTGCGTATACATGTGTATGTGCGTTTATGCATGTATATGTGTGTGTGTGTGTACATGCACACACATGTGTATGTGTATGGTTGCATACATGTGAGCATGTATGTGTGTGTGTGTTTGTGCTCTTGCATGTCTTTATAGGTGTGTATGCATGTGTGAATGTCTGTGCTTGTGTGTACAAATGTATGGGCATATGTGTGTGTGTGTGTGCAGATGCATGTATATGTGTGTGCATGTGTTTGTGTGTGTGTGTATGTGCATATGTGTACACATCTGTGTATGTGCATTTGTGTTTATGCACGTATAAGTGCATGTGTGTACATGCACACACATGTGTATGTGTCTGTGCTTGCATACATGTGTGCGTGTATGTGTGTGTGTGTGTGTGTGTTTGTGTCCTTATATGCATGTGTTTGTAAGTGTCTATGTTTATGTGTGTGTTTGAAAGAGTACATTCATGTGTACATGTGATGTGTTTGTTCATTTGTGTGTGCATGTGTGTGTTTGTGCATTTTGGAATAAGTGTGTGTACACATGTGTGTATGTGTGTTTGTATCAATGTGTGCATGGATGTTCATGTATGTGTGTTTATGTGTGTGTGTGCATGTGTGTGTGTACATGTGCATCAATTTATGTATTTAATGGTGCATGTGTGTAGCTAAGTGTGTGCATGCATGTGCTTGTGTGGATGCCTCTTTGCACAAAAGTATGTGCATTTGTGTGCATGCATGTGTGTATGTGTTTGTATGCATGTATATGTCTGTAAATGATTGTGTATATGTGTGCATGCATGCATATGGGTTAATGCATTTTTATATGCATGTGTGTGCATATTTGTCTATGTTGTTTTGTGCATGCATGTGTGTATTTGTGTGACTACATACATATCCTAGTTGCATGTATAGACATGTGTGCATGCATATGTATGTGTGTATCTGTGTGCATATGTGTGGATAAGTGTGAGTGTGTGTGTTAGTGTGTGCACACATGAGTATGTGAGCATATGTTATGCACACATGTGTGGGAGTTTGTGTATTGGTTTGTGCTTATGATTGTTTCTATGCATGTGCATGTTTGTGTGTGTGCATTTCTATTAGCGTACAAAAGCACACATATGTCTACGTATGTGTGCGAATGCATGTGTGGCACAATGGCACATGTGGGCATGTGCGTGTTTATATTAGCGTGCCTATACAAGTTTTGACTGTGCATGTGTGTGCATCTATGCATGTGTGTGTTCTTGTGTTCATGTGTTTATGTGTAGGTGTGGCAATGCATGCATTCAAATGTGTTTGTATGTGCATATGTGTGCATGTGAGTTTTCTAGCCCACTTGCATGCATGTGTAAGGGCACATGCATATTTGTGTGCATACGTGTCTTCATCTATGTTTGTATGTGTGCTTATGTTTTTACGTGTGTGCATGTAGTCGTGCTTATATGTTTGTGTATATGACTATATATGTGTGTGTGTGCATGTGTGTGCATGTGTATTTGTGTGCATGTGTGTTTTTGTCTGTGTGCATGAATATACATGCATGTGTTTATGTGTTCATATAGGTAGTCATGTGTGTGTGCACATGTGCATGTGCATGCTTGTGTGTGTGCATATGTTTGTTTGACTGTATGTCTTTATGGGAACGTTCATATGTGTGTGTTTGTGTTTTTGTGTGTATGGGGGTGTGTGTATATGTGTGTGTATTTGTGTTTGCATGTGTGTTTGTTTGTGCTTTTGTGCACTTGCATGTGTGCTTGGATACAATAACATGCGGGTATCCATATGCTTGTACATGTCTATGTGCAAGTGTGTATGCATGAGTGTGCATTTTTATGAGCCTTTATGTGTGCATGTGTCTGTGCTTGTGCTTAAGAATGTGCATGTGTGTACATGTGCTTATGCTTGCATCTTTGTTTGTGTGGATGTGCAAGTGCATGTTTGTGAGAGAGTGTGTGTCAGTGTCTTCTTGCATGTTTGAGCATATGTGTGAATGTTTATGTGTGTGTGCATATATGTTGTTTTTTGTGTGTATGTGGGTGCATGTGATTGTGTGCATGCATGTGTGTGCAAGTACATGTGTGTACATGTGCACATGTAGGTGTGCATGTGTGTGTTGTGTTTATGTCTTCCCATATGAATGTGTGTATATGTGTGTATTCTTGTGCATATGTGTGTATGCATGCATGTGCATGTGAGTGTGTGCGTGTAAGTATGCATGTGCATGTGTGTGTGTATGTGTATGCATGTGTGTGTTTGTGTTTATGTGTATTTGTGCATGCTTTTGCATGTGTGTGTGTGTCTATGTGTGTGCACGTATGCTTGTGTGTAATTACATGTGTGTGTGTGTGTGTGTGCTTGTGTGTGTGAGTGTATATATGCATGTGCATGTTCTTACATAGCTGTGTGTGTCTTTGCATCCAAACTTGTGAGTGTGTGCATGTTTGAAAGTGGACATAGTTGTGCATGTGTATGAAAGTCTGTATAAGGGGTTGTGCACATGCATGTGCCTATGTGGGTGTACTTCTATCTACATGCATGTGCCAATTCATGTGTATGTGTGTGTTCATGTGTGTCTATGTGTGTGCACATATGCATATAGGTGTGGCTATTTGCATGTGTGCTTGTGTGTGTGTGTATACTTACATATGTCTTTGTGTGTGTTCATGTGATTATGCGTGCGCATGTATATGTGTATGTGTATTTATGTCTGTGTGTGTGCTTGTGCACCCGTGCATATGTGTGCATGCATGTGTGCTTGTGTGCGTCTGACTGTGTGCATATGCATGTGTTTATGTGTGCATTATGCTTGTGTATGCATTGTGTGTATGTCTATGCATGTGTGTGTGTGCACATGTGTGTGTGTGTATGTTCATGTGTTTCTATGTGTGGGTGCTTGCACATGTGTGTGTTTGTGTCTGCGTGTGTGAGCATGTCTACATGTGTGTGTTTGCATCTATATATGTGAGTATGTGTGCATGTCCATATTTGTGTGTGTAGTTGAGTTTGTGAGCAAGTGTGCATTCACTCATGTGTGAATGTGTGTGCATGTGTGTGTATCTATGCATGTGTGCATGTTTGTGCATATATGTGTCTACGTGTGTATGCATTTTTGTGTGTGTATGAATGCATGTTTGTGCATGTGTGCTTTTGAGTGCACATATGTTTCTATCTATGTGTATACATGAATATGTTTGTGTTTCAGTGTTGTTGTGTGCATGCACGTGTGCATGTGCATGCTTGTGTGTGTGCATGTTTTTATTTGTGTGCATCTGTTTGTGGGCATGTACATATATGTGTGTTTGTGCTTGTACATGTGAGGGTTTGTATGTGTGTGTGTGTGCATGTGTGTTTGTGCATACTATGCGTGTGTTTATGTATGTAAGATTATGCATGTGTGTGCATTTAGGTACATGCATGTGTGCATGCATGCACATGTAGGTGCATGTCTATGTGTTTGTGTGTATACATAAGTGTGCATGTCTATGAGCCTTTGTGTGTGCACGTATTTTTGTTTATGCTTATGCATGTCTGTGTGTGCATATGCTTATGCTTGCATTTGTGCATGTGTGTTTGCATGTGCAAGTGCATGTTTGTGGATAGATTTTTATGAGTGTGTTCATGCATGTTTGTGCATATGCATATGTAAGATTATGTGTGCATGTGTGTGTGCATGAGTCTATGTGTCCTCACGTGTGTTCTTTTCTGTGTGTATGTCAATGCATGCATGTATGCATGTTGTGTATATATGCAAGCAGGCTTGTGATTGTGTGTGGGTGCATGTGTGTGCATGCATGTGTTCATGTCAAGTGTATGTGTGTTGGTTGTGTGTATGTGTTTCTATATGAATGCATGTGTGTGAGTGTGTGTGCTTGGTTGTATGTATGTGTATACATGCATGTCTTGTGAGTGTGTGCATATAACCTTACATGTGCATATGCATGTGTAGGCATGGGTATGTGTGTGCACATATGCATGTGTGTTTGTGTGTATATGTTATTCATGTATATGCATATCTGTACATAGTTTATTGCCCTATAGGCATGTCTGTGCATGTGCACTTTTGTGTATTAGCATGTGTGTGAGTGATTGTGTGTGTTAGAGCATATGTGTGAATGCACATAAGAATGTTTCTATATGGGTGTTTGTATGCATGCGAACGTATGAATGTATGTGTGTTTGCATGTATATGCATGTGTACATGTGTCTATGTAGAGTTGTGTGCATGTTTGCATGCACATGCATGTGTAGGTCTATCTACGTGGATGTGTATGCCTGCATGTGTGTGTCAATTTGTATGTGTATGCATATGCATGTTTATCTGTTTATGTGCATATTGGGTGGAGTGTGCCTATTTGTACACATGCACACATGGGTGTGTGTATGTGGGTGTTTGTGGGTTTGTGTGTGTTTGCATGCATGCTTGTGTGTATGTGTGTTCACATGCACATGTGTGTATATGGGTCTATGACTTTGTTTGTGGTCATGTGAATGTTTGCGTTCATGTGTGTACATTTGTTTGTGTGTGCTCGTGCTTGTGGGCACATGTGTATGTGTGCACATATGTGTGTGTGTGCACATGTGTGCATAAATATGAATGTATTTTTGCATGTGTTTGTATAAGCACACATTTGTGGGTGTGCATGTGTGTGCACATGAACATGTTTATATGCTTGTTCATGGCTATGTGCATGTGTGCATGTGGGTGCATGCAATGTGCATGCATGCCTGTATGTGTGTGCTTCCATACATGTGTGTTTATGTACATGTGTTTGTGTATGAAAGAATGTTGGTGTGTGTATGTGTGTATGCATATAAGTGTAAATATGTGTGTGTGTGTGTATGCACTTGCATACGAGTGTGTTAGAATGCTTGTGTGTGTGTGTGTTTGTGCTTTATATGTGTGCTTGCATTTTTGTGCATCTATCTATTTGTGCACATATGTATATGGGCATTCGCATGTGTGTGTTTGCACTTTTGTGTGTGTGGATATGTATGTGTGTACATACATGTGTGTGTATCTATACTTGTGCATGTGTATGTGTGTGTGCATGCTTATTTGTGTATTTCGATGCATGTGTGTGTGTGCATGCATGTGTGTATGTGCATGTACGTGTTTGTGTGTATGTGCCTATGTGTATGCATGGGCATGCATGTCTGTGAGCCTTTGTGTGTGTGTGTGTGTTTGTGCTTATGCCTATGCATGTGCATGTGTATGTGTGTGTGCATATGTTTGTGCATATGTGTGCTTGTGCAAGTGCATGTTCATGGGTATTGTGTGTGTATGTATGTTACATGTGTTTGCAAGTGTGTACTTGTGTGTGCACATTTATGTATGTGTGCATGCATGTGCTTGAGTTTATGTGTATGCACATGTGTTCTTTTTATGTGTTGGTGCATGCATGTGTGGAAGTATGCGTATGGGTGTGTGTGTTTGTGGATGGGTGTGTGTGTGTGTGTGCATGCATGTGTGCATGTCTATATGTGTAATGGTATAAGCATGTGGGCATATGTGTGAGCACATGGGTCTGTACATGTATATGTATTGTGTGTTCATGTGCTTACATGAATGCATGTCTACAGGTAAGTGTGTGTAATTATGTGTGTGTATGTATGTGCACACATTTGCATGCATGTGTGTGCACATGTGTCTGCCTTCATGTGTGTGTGTACATGTGTGTGTGTCCACACATGTGTGCAAAAGTGCATCTATGCAAGCATGAATGCATGTACATGTATTTGCATTCATGCATGAGTGTGTGTGCCTATGCTTGCATTTGTGTGTTTTTTGTGGTGTGAGTGTTCATGTGTGTATACATGTGTGCATGTGGGTGTGTGTTAGTGTGTACATATGCATTTGTGTGCATGTCAATTAGTGTGCATGTTTGTTTGTGTTTTGTGTGTGTGCGTATGCAAGTGTGTGTATATGGTTGCATATATGTTTGTATGTCTTTGTGTGCATGTGTGTGTGTGCATGTGTACGCATGTATTTGTGTTCAAGTATATGTGCATGTGTGCACGTGTGTGTGGTTTTGTGTTGGTGCTTCTAGAGGAATAGGTGTGTGTGTGTGCTTCTGTGTACTAGATGCATGTGCATGTGTGAGTGCATGTGTATGCGCATGTGTGGGCATGTGTGAGTAGGCATGTTTGTGTGTCTATGTGTGTGCACATGCACATGTGCGAGTGCATGCATGCATGCATGTGTGTGTGTGTACATATTTGTGTGTCCATATGTGTGTGTGTACATATTTGTGTGTCCATATGTGTGTGTGTGTATGCACATGCTTTAGCAAGTTTCAATGTATTATACACACATGTGTGCATGTACATGGTTGTGTTGTTGTATGTGTGTGTGTGCATGCATATGTGCACGTGAACATGTGCATGTGTGTGTGTGCATGTGTGCAACTATGGTTAAGCATGTTTTTTCCATTTGTTTGTGCACTTTTTTGTGTGTACAAGTGTGTGTGTGCTTCTCTATGTGTGAGAGTGTGCTGATGCACATGTGTGTTTTTCTGAGTGTGTGTATGGCTATGCATATCCATTTGTGTATGAATGTTTGTGTGTATGTGCATGCATTCGTGCACGTGTGTGTGTGTGTGCATGAGCATGTGCATGTGTTTATGTGTATGTGTGTGCGAGTTTGTGATTGAGGGGTGAGTGTCAGTGTGTGTGTGTGTGAATTTCCTTGTGTATTTGTGTGGATGATTGTGCATACATGTACATGTGTGTTTATGGGTATGTGTGTGTGTACATGAGTATGTGTGTGTATGTGTTCTTGTGTAATTATGTCTGCACATAGACACATGTTTATGTGTGGGTCTATCTGTGTGTGTGTGTGTGTGAATGCATATGCAAGTATATGATTTTGCATGTGCATGTGTGCACATATGTGTCTATGTGTTCTTGTTTCATTTGTGTGCGAGTGTTTTTGTGTTTATAACTTTGTTCTTATGTGTGTGTTCATATGTGTGTGCATCTGTATGTGCCTATGAGTACACTAATGCACACACTAAAGTGTATGTGTGCTTGCGTGTCTGTTTGGGAGAATGTGTGTATATGTGTGCCTGTGTGTGTGTGTGCATAAGTGTGAGTTTCTATGCTTGTGTGTGTACATGTGTGGGTGCATGTTTGTGTACTTGTGTGCACATGTGTGTGTATATATGTTTGTGTGCTTGTGTATATGCATATGTGTGTGTATACATGCACATGTGGGTGTATATGTGCATGAGTGCATGTGTATTATGTGTGAAGGTGCATTCATGCATGCTTATGTGAGTCTATTTATGTGTGTGTATGTTTGTATGTGCATGTGTGTGTACATGTGTGCACATATGAGTGATGTGTGCATCTATGTTTATGTGTGTATAAGTGCATATGTGTGCACTTACGAAGGTGTCTGTGTGCGTTTGTGTGTGTTCTATAATTGCATGTGTGCATGTGTTTGGTTGTGGGTGTGTGCATGCGCAAGTGCTTGTACCTACATGTGTGTGCACATGTGCATGTGTGTTATGCATGTTTTTGTTTGTATGTGTTTGTGTACATGCATATGGATTCTCATGTGTGTATGCATGCGTGTGCGTGTGCGTGTGTGTGTGTGTGTGCTACATGTGCATATGTATAGGTGTATGTGGCTATGTGTCTAAATTTGTATATATGTGTGTGTGTCTACATATGTATCATTTGTGCATGCATTTGTTTGGGTTTGTGAGCATCCATGTGTGGGTTTGTGCATTTGTGTACATGGTTGTGCATGTGTGCATGCGTGCCTATTAGGGCATGAGTGTGTCGGTGTTTGTGTGTGCTTGTGTACGTGCAAGCACGTGTGTACGCACACTCTCATATATTCATGTTGGGTGGGTGTGTGGGTTCATATATATGTTTGTGTGTGTAGGTATGCATGTGTGTGTGCATGCATACATGCTTGTGTGTGTTTATATGTGGGTGTGTACAAGCACACACGTGTGAAGGTGAGAGCAAGTGTATGTGTCCTGTGTATAAGGGTGCATGTGTATGTGTGTTTACATGTGTGTGTGTGCATATGTGCATGCATATGTGCATACGTGTTTCTACATTTGCATGTACGTGCATAGGCGTGTGCCTATGTGTTCAAATGTGTGGGTGTGTGTTTATGTTGTATGTGTATGTGCATGCATGCAAGTGTGCATGTGCTTGTACTTGTGGACACATGTGCGTGTGTGTGTTTTCATGTTTATTTATGGCCATGTGTGTGTCCATGAGTTTGCACATGTGTGTGCATACACAAGTGTGTGTATGTGTGTATGTGTGTATGTGCATGTGTACATGTGTGAGTATGTGTGCATGTGCATCCAAGTATGTGTGTTTGCCTATGCATATGTGTGTGTATATGTTTGTGTTGTTTGCATGTGTGAGTGTGTTCATACATTATTACATGAATGTGTGTGTGTGCTCGTGATTATGTACTTGTGTGTGTGCGCATGTGTGCATGTCAACGTCTATGCATGTGTGTAAATGTGTGTGTGCTTGTATATATGAATGCATGAGTGTGTGAGCATGTTTGGTTGTGGATGTGTGCTTGCAATCATGTGGAAGTTTGCATAGGCATGTGCATGTGCACTTATATGTCTGCCTATATGTCTTCATGTGAGTGCATATATGAGTGTGTATAGGTGTGTGCATGTATGTATGTATATATCTATGCATGTGCATGCATCTGAGTGTTCATGCATGTGTGCATTTGGATGTGTGTCCATGTGCATGTGTTCTTTGGTGTGTGTGTGTGTGCCTATATACATGTGTTCATACATGTGTGTGTAAGCACATATGTCTGTGCACTTGTATAAGCAAGAGTGTGCATGTGTGTGTGCATGTAGGTTTGTGTGTGAGTGTGTACATGTGCTTGTGGGGTGTGTCCATGTTTATGTATTTGCATGTGTATGTGTGTGTGGGTGTGTGTGTGGGTGTGCATATGTGTGCTTTCCTATGTGGATATGTTTGTGTGTGTGCATGCTTTTTGTGCATGAATGTGTTTGTCGTTGTGTGTGCATGTGCGTGTGTCCACATGTCTATGTGTTCAGCTACTTGTGTGCTTGTGCATCTATGTGTGCATTTGTGTGTCTATGTGCATGCATCTGTGTCTATAGTTTTTATGTACTTACACATTTTTGAGGGTGTATGCATGTGTGTTTGTATGTATGTGTGTATGTGCACATATATGTGTGTTTTTGCATCTACATATATTTATGTGTGTGTGTGTGTGCTTGTCTATGTATGTTAGTGTGCGTTCATTTTTACCTACACGTTTTTTTGTGAGCATGTGCATGTGTGGTAGTGTGTTAGTGTGTGTTCATGTGAGCATGCTCGTGCACATGTGTGTGCAAATGTGCGCATGTGCGTGTGTGTCTACATTTGTGTGTTTTTGTATGTTTGTGTTTGTGGATTTGTGTGTGCATGTGTAAGTGTGTGTGTGCACATATGTGCATGCATGCATAAGTATATGTGTGTGTGTACATTTGTGCATGCTTGTGTATATGTATATGTGTGTGTGTGTGCATGCCTTTGTGTGTGTCCCTAAACGTGTACATGTTTATGAGCTTTTGTGACCGCATGTGTATGTGCCTATGCATGTATGTGCATGTGTTCGTGTGTTTGTTTATGCAAGTGTGGGTGTGGGCACATGTGTGCATGTGCATGCATGTTTGTTTGTGTGTATGTGTTCTTGTGTATGCATGTGTACAATTGTGCTTTTGTGTGTGCATACCTATGAGCACATATGTTCTTATGTGTGTCCATGTGTGTGTGTATGCATGTGTGTATACATTTACGTGCCTATATATTTTTGCATTTGTATTTCTTATTCTATAAGTGTGCACATGTCAATGTATGTGTGTGTGTACACACGTGTGCATGGGGGTTCGTGTACATGTGTGTGCGTAGACGTGTGCATGCATGTGTGTCTACACATGTCTATGTATGCATGTGCTTGTGTGTGCACAAGTGTGCTTATGTTCGAGTGCATGTGTATGTGTTTGTGTATGCAAGTGCGTGTCTGTGTACATGTGTGTGCATAGTAATGTCTGTGTGCATGTGCATGCATGCATGTGTGTGTGCTACACATGTGCACTCACGGATGCACATATATGCATGAACACACACACACACACATGCAGATATGCACATATTAACATGCATGTGCATACACAAAAATATACACCTAAACACACACACCCACACATATGCACACAAAGACACCTCCACTCACATACATATGCATACATTAATGTTAACTCATGCATAGAAGCACTCATGGATGCAACCATGCTTGCAAAATTTACACATACATGCACACAACATTCCCATGCACACATACACACACACACACACACACTTGCACACATACACCCACACACGCATGCATGCACATGCACTTGCACTAACACATGCACACACACATACACACCCATGGATATATAACTACAAATACATGCATACACACACACATCCACAAGCAGACTCACGTGACTTAAACACACATGCACATCCAAATGCACACACACATACACACACATATATATAGTTGTACAATCACACACACATGTATGCATATATACTTACACAAATGTATGCACCCTGTCACGTGCACATAAGTGCACACACATGCACACATATATCCACACACACATGCACACTTACACATGGACTCATGCACACATGTGCTTGCACACACAAAGTTTCCAATTTGCACAAATGCACACAATCACACACATGCATGTACCTAAACGAACAAATGCACATACACGCACACATATAAACCTACACATGCGCTCACACATGTGCATGCACATGCACACACATGCTTGGATGCACACACACACATGCCTATTTACACAAAACACACATAAAAACATGAACACATTTGCATATATGTGCACACGAGCATGCAAACAGGCACACATGCTCACACACCCACTTGCACTCATACCCATGCACACACATAAACACATGCACACACACACACACAAACACAACCACACATACACACAAAACACACACACACACATGCACACATATAAATGCTCATGGACATATACACATTAGCAAAAACATATTCATGCGCAAACATACACACACACACATGTGCACTTATGCTCTGACATGCATATGAATATGCACACAAACACATGAAAGCATGCACATAGACACAAACACACATGCATATACATGTGCATGCACACGTCTACACACACTCAAATGCACACTAACACTCACACATTCACACTCGCAAACATGCAAACACACTCATTCATGCACCAACATGAACACATAGACATCAACAAATGCTCACACATATACACAAGCATACACACACATGCAACCATATGTTCACACTCATAAATATACACCCACATGCTCACATGTAAGCATACATGTGCACACACACACACATGCATACATATGTACAATCACACAAATGCAAACACACACATATGAACATACAAACACATCATCCATATGCACTAACATTTGCCCACGTACACACACAAATGCATGCACTTACGAATACATATGTATACATGCACATACAAAGACATATACTCACAAACCAACACATGTGAGCTCGTGCACATCAACAAAGACACATAATCATATGGTTGTGCACACACATGCATAAACAAACACCCCCACACATACCCAGACATATGCATGCATAAGTACACACACAAGAAAACATAAGCATAAGAACACACACAGACACACACCTGCATGCGGGCACACACACATGAAATCACACACACACCCACACACATAGACATGCATGAACACACAACACACACAAACAAGAACACAATTATGCTTGCACAAATAGACATAAGTAAACATACACACACATGTGCACAAGTACACACAAACACATGCATGCTTGTATACATGCACACATGTACACACACACATGCACATAACCACGTGTACACACCTTGTTGCACAAACATGTCAACACACTCACACATGCATACATACATGAACATATGCAAAATAGCACAAACACATGCACCTATGCACACACAAAAGCACACACGCACATACTAAGACACACAGAATCACAGGCATACACACACACACACTCACAAATAGGTTTACATGCACAAAGGCACATACACATGAAAATAAATGCACATCCACACACACTTGCATGCACACACATGCACACCTAAACACTTACATACACATACACTTATTCACACACACACACACATGCTCAAACAAAGGTACACAAACATGCTTGCACACATACACACACACATGCACATGCATATACACACATGTATACACACACACACTGAAGCAAATGCTTAAAAACACAATGTCATCCACACAAACACACACACACACAACACAGAAACAAACACAAATTTATACACCTGTATGAGCACAGACACAAAGACAAATATAGATGCATACAAAGATTTGTTTGTTCATGCAAACATATATACACATACATGAACTTGCACTTGCATGGACATGCACAGACATGCACAACTGCTCACCCATTGACACTCATGCACAAGCATGCTTGAACAATCGCATGACATGCACACATGCATGCACCAATGCACACCCATAAGAAGACACAGGTTCACACACATACATATGCACACACACATGCATATGCACACAAACACACACACACACACACACACACACACACAAGTAGAGATATGTGTACACACAACATGCACAAGCACACACACAAAAAAACACTCAAGCACGCACTCAAACACATGCACAATAAATAATGGACACAATCACGCACACATGCATGTGTGTACAAACGAACGCATGCACACACACCCCCACACAATGCACATGTAGACATGCACTCTATGCACAAACACACACACACATGCACATAAAGACACTTGTGCACATACTCTCACTCATGCTTTCATGCACACACTCACAAACACATGCACATTTGCACACATGCATGTATATACATACACACATACTCACACTCACATGTACACACACACCCACACAAAACAATGCCACTCACTTAAGCACATATACTTGCACACGAATGCAAGCATAGTAGTAGACATACATACACCCATGCACTCACAAAAGCACACACACACACACACAAAGATACACACAAACACATGCACACACACCCACAAACACATAATCACACACACAAATGTACACAAACACATGCATACACATGCCCATGAACATGCTTACATAAAATACACACACATACATGCACACACAAACACATGTGCACACAAATAGTCATGCATGAATAGGCATGCACACATAAAGAAATGCGCACCCCATACAGTCACATGCATCCTCATTCACATTAATGCATGCATACACACGACAACACAAATGCACACACTTGCACACATGCGTAATCATGCACACAAATGCACATATGCATGCACATGAACACAAGTATTGTCTGCTCACACAAACACATGCAATCCTACACAACTATATGCACACACACTTGTGCACACATGCATAAACATAGATACACACACACACATGCATAGGCATAAACACACACACACACATGCATAAGCATAAACAAACATGCACACACACACACACATGGATGCACATGTATAAAAAGACAAGCACACCTATACCAACACAAACACATACATGCACACACACCCACACTTGCACAAATGACATACATGCACACAAAATATTGCACAAACTCATGTGAGCACACACACACACACACACACAGAAACAAAGCCACACACACACACATGTGTGTGTGTTTGTGCATGTGTAAGTGTAAATATGCATGTGTGAACATGTACATATATACATGTGTGCACATACATGCAAACATGTATATATGTACATGTTCACACATGCATATTCACACTTACACATGCACAAACACACACAACCACTGACCCTCATGCACAATAATGCTTGAACACTCACACAGCAAGTACACATGCACACACCCACAAATGCATACACACAAGAACACTGTGCACACACATACATAGAGACACACATGTAGACATACACACAAACAAACATGTACACACCTATGCACACATAGTGTATCCACCTATATAGGCACGTGTGCCTACAAGCACACATACATGCAGTGGCATAGACACCCATAGAAACACAAGCTAACACACATGCACATGCATAGTCTCATAGAGATGCACACACACACATATAGGCTCATAAATAAGAAAGCACATGCATACACACATGCAAGGACACTCACCCACATGGACACACATGCACATACATATGGTCACACATATACATACAAAAGTATACTCATACGTGCACTCACATAAATGCACACACACACAGACACATGCATGCCACACACCCACACATGGATGCATGCATAACAACTAAAACATGCTCAAACACTCAAACATATGTGCACATACACATACTCATGCATGCAAAAACACACACACAACATAAGCACATGCACACTTGCATACATGAGCACACACACATGCACACACACACATGTGCATTACTACACATAAGCGTACACATGTGCACTCATTTGCACACACCCATGTGCAGAGACATGCACATACTCACACACATGCTCACATATGCACACACACATGCATTAATACTCACGTAGAGAAATAGGCATGTACACTTATGCATATGCACATGCAGGTATACACACATGCACACACATAGACATTCACATGTGCCTATGCAAACAGACACAGACAAACACATGCACACATAATGACACATGTATAAGCATACTAACACACACCCACACATTAATGTAACCACATACATGCACTCACACACATATGCAGTCATATGCACACATACACATACATACACATACAAACACATGTGTGCGTCAACACACTTGAATAATTGATCACACATGCATGAACATACATACACACATGCACACACATATACATACAAGTGCACAAATACACATGCAAGTACATATGCACAAACACACATGCAAATATATGTGCATAAACACACGTGTGCACTTGCTTACACACATGCACACCTATGCACACACACACACAATGCAAAAACATGCACATCTTACAAATGCACAAATATGCATGCACACACACATGCATACACATGTGTAGACACACATGCATAATCACACAAAAGCACATGCACACATGTACACACACCCAAACATTCACACACACATTTGCCTATGTACACACATAAACGTACTCATGCACACACAAACATTCCACAAATGAATAAGGATACATGCAAGCTCAAATGCACATACACACATGTGAGAAGGAGCACATGCACTTGCATACACATGTTATAGGTGCACACAACCATGCACACACATAAATACACACATATAATCCCACACACTAACATCCACACAGGCATACATATGCAAACAAAAACACATGCAAACCTACACACATGCAGAAGGTACACACAAATAAACATATCTGCACATATTCACATGAACACAAACACATGCATGCATGCAAACAAGGAGAACCATGCACGCACACACTTACACAAACACACAAACACACAAACAAGCATACATACACACATGCATAAATGCACAAATGCACACTAGCACACACACAAACATGTGCATACATCCATGTACATTTAGATATGCATGTACATGCACATGAACACACACATACACATGCATGCATATGCACAGATGCACAATACACACGTACAAATAGATATGCACATTCACACACATGCACTCACACATATATATGTACTCACACACATATGCATACACAAGCACACATTCACATCAATAAATGCATACCCACATACCACCACATGCACACACATGAACTCTTGCACCTAATCATGTACACTAGCACACACACATACATACATGAAAAATCACACAAAAGAACACAAGCACACACATGCACACACACATGCACACACATATGCACATATAAGCGTAAACAAATACATAGATACACCCACACAAATAAAATACATTCAATCACAAAAGCACATTGACAAATATGAACAAACCTACATGTACACATAAGCACATGCATATCCACACATACTTGCTTGCACACACATGCACAAACATACATGCACAAACATAGACACAATATGCACACATACAAATACTTGAACACACACACTAATGGACACAAACTTACACATAGGAACCCAGAAGAATAGACTTGCACAAACACACATGCTCACACCTATGAACCATACAACATAAACATTCTCACTACATTCGTACAATCATTCATTTAATCATGAGTGGAATTATTTGATTATGCAACCTCAAACCCACAACACCACCACATTAGTGTCATCAACCAGCTAGTTTACTTTATTTCACTCTGGATAGATCCATTAGACATTAACTGCTTATTCTTCCTAATTACTTGGTCACCAATTAACAAACATATAACACAAAAACCATTCCTTAATTAATGCTACACATCACTTCTTTTTCTTCTTCTTCTTCTTCTTCGTCTTCTTCTTCTTCTTCTTCTACTACTACTACTTCTTCTTCTTTTTCATCTTCTTCTTCTTCTTCTTCTCCTTCTTCTTCTTCTTTTTCTTCTTTGTCTTCTGCTTCTTCTTCTTCTTCTTCGTCTTCTTCTTCTTCTTCATCTTCTTCTTTTTCTTCTTCGTCTTCTTCCTCTTCGTCTTCTTCTTTTTCTTCTTCATTTTCTTATTCTTCGTCGTCTTCTTCTTCTTCATCTTCCTCTTCTTCATCACCTTCTTCTTCATCGTCTTCTTCTTCTTCGTCTTCTTCTTCGTCTTCTTCTTTGTCTTCTTCTTCGTCATCTTCTTCATCTTTGTCTTCTTCTTCTTCTTCGTCTTCTTCTTCTTCGTCTTCTTCTTCTTCGTCTGCTTCTTCTTCTTCTTCATCTTCTTCTTCTACTTCATCTTCATCATCTTCTTCTTCTTCTTCTTCATCTTCTTCTTCTTCTTCTTCTTCTTCTTCTTGGTCTTCTTCTTCTTTGTCTTCTTCTTCTTCTTCTTCACCTTCTTCTTTGTCTTCTTCTTCTTCTTCTTCTTCTTCATCTTCTTCTTCTTCGTCGTCTTCGTCTTCTTCGTCTTCTTCTTCGTCTTCTTCTTCATTGTCTTCTTCTTCTTTGTCTTCTTCTTCATCTTCTTCTTCTTCTTCTTCGTCATCTACTTCTTCGCCTTCTTCTTCTTCTTCTTCTTTTTCGTCTTCTTCTTCTTCGTCTTCTTCTTCTTCCCCTTCTTATTCTTCTTCTTCTTCTTTTTCTTCTTCTTCTCCTTCTTCTCCTTCTTCTTCTTCTCCTTCTTCTTCTTCTTCTTCTCCTTCTTCTTCTTCTTCGTCTTCTTCTCCTTCTTCTTCTTCTTCTTCTCCATCTTCTTCTCTTTCTTCTTCTCCTTCTTCTCCTTCTTCTTCTCCATCTTCTTCTCTTTCTTCTTCTCCTTCTTCTCCTTCTTTTTCTCCATATGGACATGCATGCATGGGTCTTCACACACGTGCATATGCATGCATAGGGACACACAAACATGTATACATATGTATGTGTACACACAAACACACACTCACCAATACTTGCACACACTCTCACACACACATACACACATGAGCTTGTCCAAACACACATGTAGATGTACACATACACATGCACACACACACATGTACAACCACACCCACAAATGCATAGACACACACACACATAATTCACACAAGCATGTACACAAACATGCATACAAGTATATGCACATGCACATACACACACACGCAAACCCATACGCACATGCATGCTTGCACACACGTACGACATGAACACACATTCACCAGCACACACAAACACATGCATACATATAGACACACACATGCAAACCAACTAATACACACATGCACACACACATACATGCGCACATGTACACATATGCATGCAAGCAAGGACACATGCATGCACATACTCTTTCACATAAGAACACACACTAACATGCATGCATACACACAAACACATGCACATATACAGAAATAAATATACACAAATACATATACACAAACATGCATGCACATAAACACATGTACACTTATGCAAACACACTCATACACACACACACATACATACAAACACAAGTACATGCACAAACACCTACACACACAAATAGAAGTATAAAAACATGCATAATCACACACATGTAAACACATACATGCACATGAATAAACACACAAATGCATGCACCCACACACAAACATGTACACACACATGCACTCATAGTAACACACATTCACATATGCATACACACCCACACACACAAGCATATATGCAATCATGCACACACACATACACAAAGGCACACATGAACATATGCACCTACACTCACACACACATGTGTGTGTGCACACACCTACACACACAAGCACATGCCTACACATACACACACACACACGTGCATGCATGCACATACAAATGCACAAGCAAACCAAAAAACACAACCCTGCACTCACACACAGGCATATGTTGGAATGTATGCAAATACACAAACCTAAATGCACACACATATACAAAGATACATTCATGCACAGAAGCACACGCACATAGAAAAACATCCTCACACACACTTACACACACATGTGCAGCCACACATATAAGCGCACACATGCACCCACACACATTTGCACATGCATATATGCACACTCTCAGATGCATGAAGATGCATACACATGCTCAAGAACACACATGCACACATGCAAACAGACACCATCATATAAACTTGCATATGCACACACACAACTAGGCACATGCAAGCACACACATGCCTCCACACTTGACACACACACATGCATGCATGTATTCATGCACACACACACATACACACACACACACCCCTTCTCATGCACACATGCACATGCACATGCACAAAACACACATCTACACACACACACATGCACATAGTGACAGGAACACATGCACAGAGCCCTCATGCATGTGACCATGCATACATGTAAGCACACATACAAACACACATGAACACTCACACAAGCAAACACAATACTCTCTTACACACACACAAGCATACACACACATGCATGCAATCATGCACACATGTTCACAAGCAAAAACAAGCACATACACATACACTTGCATAGATTTGCACATGCACACACCCATGCCTGCACACACCCACTTGCACACACACATATGCACACGCACATACACACCCATGCACATGTAGATACATGCACACCTAAACATAGATGCACAAATACATACACAGACACACATAGATGTAGAACCACACCCACATGTATACAATCACATGCACACATGTGTACACACATGCACTTATGCACAAATACACACTCACACATGGGCACATTTACACGCACTCATGCACATGTAAATTTATACATGCACACAAATGCACAAACTCCGACACACAAACCTAGAAAAACTAATGCACATACACACACATACATACTTGTGTATGCAATCACACATGTGCATACATATGCACACACATACACACACAAACATGCACACATTTGCATATACACACATGCAAACACGTAGACATGCACACACACACACACACCCGCCCACCTAGACTCCCAAACACACATATGCACATATGCACACACACACACACACAAATGCAACCATACATGTACACACATGCATACACACATACATATAGACACATGTAAACACACATTCATACAAGCTCACACACATGCATTATCAAACATAATTAAACACACTTATGCAACCATGCTCTCACATGCATATGAACATGCACACAGACACATGCACACACACACACACAAACAAAAACATGAAAGTGCACAAATACACACATACATGTACATGCATATGCACACTAATGCACATGTCCACACACACTCAAACACACATAGGCACTCACACATGCACACACACACATACGTACAAATATTCTCATTAATTCAAAAACATGAACACATAGAGACAAACACATGCTCACACACACACACACATGTAGACATGCACATAGGCACACACACACATACACATTCATACACAAGTACATAAACACATATATGTAAAAAAAGCACAAACACACTCACACAAGTATGCACACAAAAACAATTAACACACATGCATGCATAAATACACATGCACATACACACACATGACCATGTACACACATGCACATGCACACATAAACAAACATACACATACTCATGTAGTCACGCACATGCATGCAAGCATGCAAAAGAACACACACATGCACAATCACACACACACATGCATACACATACATACATGCATATATGCACACACAATTGTATGCACACATGCCCATAAGCACAAAAAATAGCACGCACATGCATCTGTGTGCCCTAAACACACATGCACATGAACATACACACACACACACACACATACCAATGCACAAGTAGAAGTAAACATACAAATGCATATGCATAGACTCACACAGACACATGTGACCAAAAACATAGAGAAGTATGCACAAGGACACACATGCATGCACACACACAGATGCGTGTACACATGCACATGCACATGCCCACACATGTACATACACATGCACATGCAAATGCACAAGCTCACACACTCATGCATCGACTCATATGCACACTCATAGGCATACACACATGCACACATATGCACATACAAACACATACACACCCTAGTGTGCTCACACATGCGTAATCACACACTAACACACATGAACACAACCACATGCACCTATGCTTGCACATATGCACAAACACAAACATGAACACACTAACACACATAGTGCACAAACACACACATGCAAACACACTAAGATGCATGAATATGCACAAATATAAACACATGCTCGAGTTCAAATATACATGCACATGCACATACACACACACACACACTTGCACATGTACATACACATGCATGCAGACGCATAGAGATGCACAAACATGTGCACATGCAGACACATGAACACATGAACACATGCACATAGGCTTGCACACACATGAAGACACACGCATGGACATATGCATGCACACACCTATTCACACACACACTCATGAATGCATTCACACAAACATACACACACACACATATACACACACATACATATAGGCCCATACATATTACCATACAGACACACATGCACAAACACATGCATATACACACATACACACACAATAACACACATGCATGGATACACACATACATATGAGCACAACATACACATATGCACATACACGAATGAAAACACGTATGCACAGGCACACACACACACACTCACACTTGTGCATGCACAAACACACACATATGCTTACACACCAACATATGTGCATGAACACATATGCATAAGCACACACACATACCGACACACTCATATAGGCACACACACAGACATGCACACACACACACTCACATGCACAAATACTCACGAACACACACAAATGTACACATATGAACATTAACACACACATGTATACATACACACATAGGTAGAAAATTTCATAAACATGTGCACCCATGCACACACACACACATGCACATAAGCATTAACACACATACACATACATAAACACATGCATACACACATGTATACAAACATGCACACACACACACATTCTCATATAGGTGCACACACACAAATACAAATATATACACACATATATAGATGCACCCACACACATGCATATGCTTGTAGATACACATGCAAACACACACACACACACACGTAGACACAAGCACACATGTACATACACACGAATACACAGACATATGCATATACACACACATGTGCCCACATGCCCATGTAAATGCACATACATACATGCACTCACACACATGCATACAAGCACACACACATAAGCACCCATACACTCACACACACATGAAAACACAAATATGCATGCACACCCACACACACACACACACACACACATGTGTGCACATGCAAATGCACACTCATGCACAAGCTTACTTAAGTGCACACACACACATACCCACATAGACCCACCCACATAGATGCACACAAAGACACACATTCTTGCATAAATATATGAAAACCAATACACATGAGCAAACATAATGAATGTGCATGCAGACTCATGCACACAAATGAAGATGCACGAACACAGACAACAATACACACACTCACACACTTGCACCTTCAAACACACATGAACATAAAGGAACACACATGCAAATAAATGCACTAGTATACACAAAAATAAGGAAACAAAAATTGGCACACACTTACACACACATACATGCACGCATGTGTAGGCATTCATGGGCACATGCACACCTAAACACATGCACACAAATTTAAATACAATACAAACAAGCATGCACAAACGCGTGCTTGCATACACAGACATAATCACATATATACACACACATGCACATGCATTAACATTTACATATGCACATGCACACATGTACACATACACATGTACATGTACACATAGACACTCAACCACACTTTCACACATGCATAAATGCATATGAATGCATGCACACTTTTACGCACACATGCACTGATGCACATACATAAGCACTCATAGACACAAAGGCACATGCAAAGACATACACATATACAATACAAGCACACACACATAAATAAACATGCACAAACACATATGCACATGCAAATAAATGTGCATCCACACATTCTTACATGCACCAACTTGCACCTAAATGTATGCACACACAACCATACAAACAAACAAACACACTTGCATGCACACAAGCCCACACATGCTTGCAAATACACACACACATGAACTATGCACTCACATGAATACACACACTCCTACACACAAGAGCATGCATGCACATGTGCACACAAGCTCACAAATGCATAAACACAAATACACACATATGGACACACAAACATGCAAATGCATATGCACACACACACATGGATGCACATGCATAAATGGACTCTCATAGACACACACAGAAGCATACATACAAGCACATGCACAAAGGCACACACAATACACATTCACATAAATACATACGCCCATATGTGCTCACACACACACACACATACATGCACAAATGCTCACATGCTTACAAATATACATACATGTGCAAACACACACAAATGCATTCTCACACATGTAAACACACATGCACACACACACACTTGCATGATGCATTCTTGCATGCACGCTCGCATTACATAAATAGATGTAGGAGCCACACAAGCAAAGACATAATAATACATATGCACACACACATACAGACACAAACAAACATGCATGCACAGACACGCACACACACATGAATAGATATGTGCATATGCATGTGCATGCACACGCACATGCACAGGCACACAAACTCAAAGGCATTCATACAAAAGGAACATAGATGTCTCCACACACAGAGATATGCACACATGCATACACAAAAATTTATATACATGTGCATGTAAACACACACATATACACATACATGCACTCATTCACTTATGCACAAAAACACATGCACACACACAAAATGCATGTGCACACAACCACACATACACATGCAAACACACACACATGCACAAACACACATGCACAGACACACACAAACATGGGCACATGCAAACACATATGCACATACACACACTCATGTATGCACATCTATTAAAACAAAAATAGATGAACACAAAAATGCACACACATGCACGCATTTATACACACAAATATGTAAGTACACACATCGACACACACACATACACACACATTCCCATATACACCCACAAATGCATACACACTCGCACACAGACACTCACACACATGCAAGAAAGCACGTATGTACAAATGTGCACATGCAACACACACATACAAACACACAATCAAATGAACATTCACACATGTAGCCATATACATATGTATACACAAGCACACAAATACACATACACTCATGAATGTGCATGTGCACACGCATATGCACACACACATGCACAAAGAAAAAACATGTAGACACACACATGCACACATACAGAGACACATACATGCACACATGGGCATACAAAAGGACAAACATATGCACACACACACAGACATGCATGCGTTAACATGCATACACAAACATGTGTAGATAAACATGCAAAATCATACGCATAAACAAACACGCACACTTATACAAACATACTCACACGCATACACACACACAGGCACTTTTTTGCATTCAGACACACACACACACGTGCACACACGAAGAAACACTCACAAACATAGCCACATAAACACCCACACCCACCCAAACATATGAATAGATACACACACATGCATCTACACACACACATGTGTGCATGAGTAAACAGATGCACACACACATATGTTGGTTCACACACACCTATGCATCCACTAAAGCATACGCTTACACCCCTACACACATGCATACACACACATACACATATCTGCACACAAGTACACTCAAGCAAATGCACACACATACAAACAAGCACATGCAAAAATAGACACGAATATATACACACACACGTACACATGCATGTAGACACACACAAAAACACACAAGAAAACACACAAACACACACAAGCACACATGCACATGTGCACACACAAGCATACACGCACGTGCTTATGCAGATTCACATGCACATGTGCACGCACACCCATACCCACACACATGCACACATAAGGGCACACAACACACATAAACACACACATATGCACACATTCACACATAGGAACACACACATGTATCCCCACACACACATGCACACTCGCACAAGCACACATGCATAGATACACACATGCACTTACACACACACATGCCCAGACACACATAATGATGCACAACAACATGTGCACACACACATATGCATGCACATAAGCAAATGTGTATACAATAAGACACACACACAACCACACTCATACACATGCATAAAAACTTGCACACACATATGCACACACAAAACATATGCAAACACATACACACATAGACAAACATACACAAACACACATACTCCAACACACACTTGCATGCACCCTCATGCACACACATGCATGCACAAACACTCACACATACATATAGACATATGAACACAAATGTACACACACACACACACAAATGGATACACACTCATGCATAGGAATACACTAGCACACATATATACACATGCATACACTGACATACACACACAAACATATGCACGCATGCTCACATGCTCCTTGTCTACACATATGCATATGTGTACATGCATTTACACATTTATGCACAATCACGTGCACACATACACACACACACACACATGCACATACATGCACGGACACACACTTGCACATGTAGACATGCACAACTACACAAATAAATATGCTTACATTTAGACACATGCACACACAATAGCACAACACACACACAGCACAATAGCTGCACACACCCCAATATGCATACATATAGACTCACTTACAAACACATACAGAAACAAACATACACACACATACAAACAAACACAATCATATGCAAATGAACAAACACTTGAATGTACACATATATACACTTACATACACACATGCTTGCACTCATGTATGACATGCACACATGCCTGTACCCACACACACACAAGAACACACATGCAAACACATACAAACACATACAAACAAACACACTCACACAAACACACATGCACACACATACAAGTACACACAAACATGCATAAGCCCATAAGCTTACACACCTACACATATGAACATGAAGACAAATACACACATATGTGATCACAAGAACACACACATGCATGCACAAGCATACACACACACAAAGTCTTATATACACACTCACACATAGACATGCAAATGCATATATATGCATGCAGATGCCTACACAAACATATACATGCATACAGATGCACACACATGTAGAAACACATAAAAACAAGCACATAGATGTTCTCAAACCCACACGCACACATACATACCTGGACACACAACCAGACACATGCACCTATACAAGCAAGCATATGTACATGTGTATGCACATGAACACATGCACTATACACACAAATACAAACATGCATACACACACATAAAAACATGAGCACTAACACACACACCCACACACATGAACAAACATGCATGCACACACATATATATGCACACATACACACATAAGCACATGTGCACACATAAAGACACATATGGATAGACTAATGTAGACACATGCACATACACATACACACATGCATGGACATACACCCACACACAGGCATGTGCACACATGCACACACACAGGAACACATAGATACACCTATGCACTCATATGTAGTCACACACTCATACACTCATGCTCATGCACACCCAAAACCATACATGAACACGCACACACATGCACATAAACACACAAGCACAGGCATGAATGCACAAACACACACACATGGACATCCACATATTTGTGCATGCACACACACAAACATGTAGAAGCATAAAAAAATATGCATATATACATGCACACACAAATAAAAATATAAACACACACAAGCACACACACTCATGCACACATAAATACACATGCATGTGTGCACACACACTCATACACACAAATGCATACACATGTACCAACATGTGCACATAGACACATGCATGCACACACACATGTATACACAAGAACGTAAATACACAAACACATGCACATGCATACCGACAAACATATATACACCCACACACACACACACACTCAAACGTGCACACTCACATACATACAAATGAGCACACATATACACCCACACACAAAAACATATGCATGTGCACACAGATAAACACACATGCACCATGCACACACACATATATATATATGCACTTGCACACCTCCTGCCTCTTACATGTGCACTAACACACACATGCGTGCATGTGCTTGCACATGGATGCACCCACACACACATAAAAGAAGACATGAATACATAAGTACATACACCTCCAACCACACACACCCTCACACATATGCACTCCCACAAACACATGCATATAGACAAGCATACAATAACCCACACCCTTTCATAAAAAAAAATATGCACAAACACACACACACACACACACACATATATATATATATATATATGCACACTCAAGAAAATATAGACATACAAATGCACATACTTGCACACATATTTACATTATCGCATACATACATGCGCACAACTGCAAACACCCACTCACACATGCACATACATGCATATATGCTTACACACACACACGCATGCATGAATGCATGCACAGACCCACAAATGCACATGCACACACACACACACATACATGCATACACTTGCACACACATGCACATAAGCAATCACATACATACACACAAACACATTTTTACAAGTAATCATACACACGCACACAAACACACTGGCACAGGCATACATACTTGTAGGACCATAGTCCATAGAGATACACACTCACATAGGCACACTCATGGAGACATATGCACAGACACAAATAAACATGCAAAGACACAAACAAGCACAAATAGACACATGAACATCAATATGTATGCACATGCATTCACATAGACAAGCACATGCATAGGCACACACATATAAATAAACATATGCACCTAAATATGAACATACAAAAGCATACACATGGGCTCACATGCACGCACATATGCATAGGAAATCCCATGCACATGCTCACATGCACACACAAACTCACACACACACACATACATGCACAATCATCCACAAACATATATGCACACATGCATACAATAACTCAAACACATGTATAAGTACAACATGCACATGCATGCACAGCAATAAACACACATATACACACACACACAAACAAAAACACACATATGTACACACCGATACAAGCACATGCACCCATATAGAAGCATGAAAATACATGTTCACACACAAATACACTTGCATGTCCCCACACATGCAATTGCATGCACGCACGCTCGCACACACACAATTACACAAAAACATAAATATATGCACATACACACATGCACATATACAAGTAAACACATGCACACACACACACATACAAGCATATACACAAACACATGTATAAAAATAAACACACTCATAAGAACACATGCATGAAAACAAACATGTACACACATAGAGATATCCACACAATCATGCACAAAAAAAATGCATAGACACAAACAAGCACACACATACACACATGTGTGCACTGACACATTCACACGCATGCACACATGCACAATCATGCTAACACACACATGCATGGATATGCACCAGCATAGGTGCACACACATGCATAAAAATAATTGCTCACACATAAGCAAACATATGCACACACAAGTGATCATGCATGCATACACAAACACACACATGCCATTTCACAAACATATGTGCACACATATACACGTGAACAACCATGAACACATACACATGCACACACACACACAGGCATACAAAAACATGCACACATGCATATGCATATTCATGCAGTTGCAAACTCTAAAACACATATAAATCCATATGCATGCACACAAGCAAACACACACTTGAGCATGTACAAACACATGAACACACCCACACATAGGTGCATGCACATGCACACATACGTATACATTCATGAATACACACATACATATGCACAAATGCATACACTTAAAGATATGCCCATGACCCACACATGCACATACACTCACACTCATGTATGCACATAAATATGCATCCACACAATCACAAACACATGCATTCAAACATACACACACACATGCACACAAATACCAACACATATATACATAGTGTTCAAGCACACATGGATAACCTGCACACACAGGTACACATATATACATACACAAAGACATGGATGCACACACACATGCACAAGATCATGCATGCACGTACGCATTCACACATGCATGCGCACAAGCCTACACACACTTACATTCACATACACATAAACAAGCATGTGCACATCCACATACATAGACATACATGAACAAACACAAATGCACACACATAAGCACACATGCACCTACACACATGCATGTGCACACTTGCACTTACAAACACAGAAGTACCCATACACACACATGCATGCACAAACAAATAAGCACACTTAAGCATGTGCACAAACACGCACATAGATTCATGTAGCCCCACACAAAGGTTCATGCACACACACACACTAATACACTCGCATGAGTGTACAATCACACTTATGCTCATGCACATGCAAAAGCACTTACACACACCCACACACATGCATATGCATGCACATGTGTGCACACACACATGAACAAGCATGCACCAATACCTACACATATGTACAAAGCATTCATGCACACATGGACAACTTGCAAACACATGCACTCGCATAGACAAACACATAGAAATACTCACACACATGCATGCACATGCACACACATATGCACACACACACTTGTACACATGTGCCAACACCCATACACACAGACACATACACACACACACACACATAGGCACACACACACACACACATAAGCAAAACAATGAACATAGGAACAGACATGCATAATCATATGCACACATGAACATACCAACACAAAATGGACACAAAGGCATACACACACGTGCCTGTGCACATGCACACATGGACATATACATGCACATGCATGCACACACACAAATACACAACTATACACACATATGCATATACACACATGCACATAGGAAAACACAATAATACATAAAGGCACACACATACATTCTCATGCCAACACACACACGCATATACACATGTGTGTTCACACACATATAATCACATGCACACACATCCACACACACACATATATAAACACAAATTCATACGCGTGTGTAAGCATTGACACACACACATGTAGAAGCATACAAATACAAGCACTCAAGTGATCATGCATGCACAAACATATATGAATGCTCACAAACACACACTTAACACACACACACTCACACATGCACACATGCACACAAACACAAGCATGCCCACACATTTCCATGCACAAATGCCCACACATGCATACAAGTTTACAACCATACATATACATATGCACACACAAAAACACACTCAAAAACCAAAAGGCACATACTTAAGCCAATTCACACAAAAGCATGTACATGCACTCACGTACACACACAGACCCTCACAACCACATGCACACACAAACACATAACCACTCAACCACACATGGACACATAGACTATACATACACACACACATGCCCACACACATTGCACACACGAACATATGCATTGACTCACACATACATGTCGATACACATTCACAGACACATGCATGAACTCGCACACAAACACACAGACATGCACAAATACATAAAAATATACACATACACATACACACATGCACAAAAAAAAATACACACAAATACATCCACATATGCACACTCGCAAACATGCACTTAAACACACATGCATTGATACTTACATGTACACTCATACTCACACAAGAACAAATACATGGATATGCATAAACACATATAAACAAGCACACCAACACACATTCAAAACATGCACAAATGTATAAATGTGTATGCACAAACACGCACATGGACACACACACATATGCAAGCATAAGCACAAACACACACAGAGGCAAACACATGCATGCACATAAACATGTAAACACACATAAAAATACACACACATGTAGGCACAAATGCAAAGCACACACAACACACAAACATTAAGACACACAAACACACACATGCATGCATACGCACACACACACATGCTCATAGGCACACACTTGCTTTTGCATAAATGCACACAAATACATGCACACACATGCACACATATACGTGCACACACACTCTCTCTCAGAAACAAACATGTACACATCAGACAAACACATCCACAAATGCACATAAGTATGCAACAACACATACAAAAACATGCATACACACAAATATGCACTGATACACATTATCACACACACTCACATGGAGACTGATGTACACAAGCACGCACACTCACACATGATTGGACACACACACACATGCACACAAACATACACATATAGAAAAAAACAACATGCACACACACATGCACAAGTACACACATGCAAACACATGGATATGCAAGTGCAAACACAAACACAAACACGAATGCTCTTTCATGCATACACAAACACACTTACATAGATGCATGCACATGCACACAAACACATGCCCAAATGCACACAAGCATGCATGCACATGTACAAAACTCATCCAGACATGCACACAAACACACACAAACACACACAAACACACACAAACACACACACATGCACACATGCACACATGCAACTATATGCATGCATACACATACCCACAAACACTTATGCACACACTCATACACACACTACATAAACACACATGCATACCCCCATAATCATTAACACATAACACATAGATAGACACATCTATGTGCATGCACAGTTACTCACAAATGCACACAAGAATACACACGTGAGTCAACATGCACTGATAGATACAAAGGCACACAAATGCATATGAACTCACACACGTGCATGCACGTCTGTACATGCATGTCTTCAAACATGCAGACATGTTTGCACACACTCACAAATGCATTCACACATGCACGTAATTACACACACACAAGAACACATGAATACATAAGTTCACACACACATAAACATGTAAAACTACACATGCACACTGACACACATGCATTCTCACCCATGTACACTCACAAACAAACTATTGCACATGCATACATACATGTACATGCATACACATGCACAAATACCAACATGAACACACATGCACACACAAATGCACACTCATGCGAACATGCACACACACATAGGAGCACACACAAGTGTATACGCAAACATACACACACATGTACAAGCATAGCAACTCATATATATGAATAGATGCACATGCATGTGTATGCAAACTCATACATATACAAGCACACACACACAAACAAACTTAGGCATAGACACACACACACACACATAAATGCATGCACACACTCACATATGGACAAACACAGGCATTTAGAAACACCACACAAAAATGCACATGCATGGATACACACACACACATGCACACACATGAGCACACAAACACACATTCATGCAAACTCATGCACAAATTAAAATGGACACACACATGAGAACACATGCACATATACATGCACAAGCATGCATGCTAGTGTATGCATGTACACACATGCACACACGTATAAACACAAGCACATACACACACACAAGCACACAATCACACATGTAATAGACATGCACAAACAACATGCACACAAATACACACATGTGCACACACACAGACTTATATAGTCACACAAATTCATACACACATGAACACACAAACATGCACACACACACGTGCATGCATGCACTCACATGCACAAGTACATGCAAACACACCCACATGGAAAAATACTTACACACACATATGCATACACACAAATAAACATACATAAGCACACACACACACACACAAATACACACATGCACACACACACACATATACAAGCACACAATATCATGCATGTATACACACGTATTCAAACATGTGCATACCTATGCATACAAGCACATGTGTGCCTGTACAGGGACACACATGCACATAAACATTCTCACACATATGCACACACACCTGTGCAAATGATTATGTAGGTAGACACTTACTCAGTTGCATGGAAGCAAACAACCACACTCATGAACACATGCACATGCACACACTTGTGCAAGCTAAAACATATACATACACAAGCATGCACACATGTGCATACAAACACACACACACACAAACAAACACACATGCATGTGCACATGCACACAAACAAATGCATGCACACATACACACATGCATGCATATACACATGTACGCACACATACATGCACACATACACACAAATGAACAAGCACAGGCACACACACAATCACATAGACACACACTTGCTTGTGTGCATATGAACATGCACATTCATTCACACCTTTGTGCATGCACACACAAATAACCTAAATACACATGAGCACAAATGTAGACAGAGATGCATGCACATGAACATGCA
The DNA here is from genome assembly GCA_023846275.1 of Vanilla planifolia. Taxonomy (NCBI): domain Eukaryota; kingdom Viridiplantae; phylum Streptophyta; class Magnoliopsida; order Asparagales; family Orchidaceae; genus Vanilla; species Vanilla planifolia. Next base: position 218,881 of record JAIUJO010000185.1, read on the forward strand.
TGCACAAGTACACACAAATGTAAACACACAATTACACCTACACAAACATGCACACTCATGTAGATCTACATGTGCACACAAAAGACAAAAACACCCACACACACATGCACACATGCGAGCACAAACACACACAAATAACCACACAAGCATGCACATGCACACAACCACACATGTACACACTCAGGCACATGCACGTGCATATAAACATGTACAAATACACACATATACACACACACATGCTAACACACAATGACATACCCAAGAACGATGTTGCATTGACATGCTCAAGCATATGTGCCCATGTACACAAACACACATGCACAGACACACACACCTACATACACATAAAAGCATGCACACACACACAAACAAACATGAACAAACACTCAGGTGCATCCATTAACACAAAGACATTCATGCATGCACATACACATGCACCCCAGACATCGACATCCCCTTCACACATGCACATAAACACAAACACAGTCACAAACATGCCTAAACATAAATAGACATGCATACATGCTCAAACATAAATATGAATGCACAAATGCACACACAAGATGACATAACCACACACATGGACACATGTATGCACATAGCAACCTATACACACACCTACACACAAATGCACGCACTCACCCATACACAAATGCGCACACATGCATACACATGCACATGCATATGTACACACATGCATGCATGCACATATGAACAAACCTACATGCACACACACATGCATAGACATATAAACACACACACTCAAAAACATAGACACATGCATACACATGCAAACATGCACACAACACATGCACATGCATGCATGCACATATGCACAAACCCACATGCACACACATGCACACACACACACATGCATACACATGCAAAGATTTACAAACCACATGCGCATGTACACTCATACAAACAATTGCACATACACAAATATATTTGCACACACACATATACATGCATAAGTGTAGCCATGAAGGAACACATACATGCACATAAACACTTGAACATGCACATGCACACACACACTCACACATGCATATGCACACAAATATAAACAAATATATCCATAGACACATGCACACACAATTGCATGTACTTGCATACACATAGACACATATAGGCATAGACACTTACATATTCACACAATCATGCACATGCATGCATACACACATACTCACATGAATACACATGTGCATATGCACAAATGCACACACATAAACAAATACACACTTACATGTGCAAAAATTGACACATATATGTCCACATCAACACATGTACAAAATCACATGCAACCACACAAACAAACACTCACACCCACACACACATGCACACACTCAAAAACATAGAATCAAGCAAACACACATGCACTAACACTCTTACACACATTCAGACATACACTTATATAGACACATACATATAGACAAAAATACACACACACAAACATTCACATGCACTCACAAATGTATGTGCACACATGCACTCACATACACATATACAAGCAAACAAATCCCGAAACATGCACAAACACATGCACACGAACATGCACACGCACAAAAGAACACAAGCACATACATATAGGTTCTCACACAGATGCATATGCATATATACACACACACACATACAAGAACACATATAATCACACATGTATAAACCCATGCAAACACATACACACATGGAAACTTATGTACACACACATATACAATTAAGCACACACACATAGGCAAACATCAACGTACATGATCATGTGAACACACACAGCCACACTCATGCATACACTCATATGCGCAGACACTTGTGTATAGAAACATACACATGCAAAAACATGCATACTTGTACATGCAAACATACACACAAGTAGGCACACATGCATGCATATGCACATGCAAACACATATGCACACATACACACATACATATGTGCATGCATTTGTATGCATGTGCACACATGCACATTCATGCACGTGCTTTCACACACACATAATCATACACACTTGCATAAACACACATGCTTATGCATGCCTGAACATAGGCACAATGCACCCCTATGAATGCACACATGTGAACAACTCACACACAAATACACACAGACATGCACGCATGCAGATGCACATATAAATCCACACACATGTAGACACACAAGTTCATGAACACAATTATACCCATGCACAGACCCACACATGCACACCAACATGCTCACATAGACACACACACTTGCACATACACAAATGCACGTGAACACATATACATAGTCACACAAACAACCATACATGAACACATATATATGCAAACATGCCCACATGACATGCACACATGCATAGTTGCACATGCACCTACACCCACACACATGTGCAAACACATGCACCTAAAAACTGACACATGCACATATGCATGGATGCAAATAGACATGAACACATGCACACACACACAAGTACACATGCACATGTGGACACAAACACACACTGATGCATGCATACATTAATGTAAACATATGTAGGCCCACTTAGACATGTAGGCACATGTCCACACACACACAAAGACATACACACACGCATATGCACACACGTACACATGGATGCACAACACATAGACACGAAGAAAATAAACATGCATGCATTGAAGAAAAAGCATAAAAGCTCAAATACACACACTCACAAGAAGGCATGCACACACAAACCCACATGAACACATAATTATTTACACACATACTCATGCATAGATGCATACACACACACATATATGCTTGCATGCACCCTACAAACACACACACATGCAAATAGACATGCACATAGATGAATGCATTTGCACATGTATAGCGACATACACATGAACACACACTCTCATACACTCATGCACACACACAAATACACATGAACACGTGAACACATGAACACATGAACACCTCAAACATGCACACATACAAACACTACCACTAGTGCACACTGACACACATGAACAAACATGCACATATACACACATGTAGGTACATGCACATGCATACATAGACATAGAGAAAGATAAAAAACACATAGACACACATGCATATGCACATGCACTACACACCTGTACATACATAAGCACACACTTATACACACACATGCATAGGCATGCCCACACCCACACATTTGCATAAACAACCCCACTTGCATGTGTACACCCATATATACACACACACACACACAAACATTCAAGCATACAAATATGTACAAACACTCATGTGTGCCCAAGAAAATATACACACAATCATATGCACACATACATGTGTACCCATGGACACACGTAAATGCATATGCACACAGATGCATATGAACATGCATGCACATTCACAAACCCACATGCATGCAAAAAGACACACATATGCACATACATTAGCAAACACATGTATGCATACACACACAAATATGATGACACACATGTGGATGCATAATCATGCACACTCACAGGCATACATACACACTTGTGTGCACACACACATGCACTTAAAATGCACATGCATGCATAAAAATATATGGGCACACAAATATGCACACACATGTATGTATGTACACCCATATGCACATATATACAGATGCACACTCATGCACATACACATGCACATGTGCACACACATATTCACACACATAAGCATGCACACAAACTTACACACATACCCACATGCATATAGATACACTCGTATGAACTCAAGCATGCACATATGCATGCACAAATGAACAAAGAAACACATGCACATGCACACACACACAAGCACATAAGTGAACAAGCATGCATAAATGAATAAATGAAAGTACACATATGCACACACACAAACAAATGCACATATACAGACACATGCATACATACAAACACACACATGTACACAACAAATGCACACATAAAGAAACATGCCAAGACACACACACATGCATGGACACATAAACACACACATGAACACACATGCATGCAGACATGCACACACACCAACACTTAGAAGCTTACACATACATACACATGCACACATGCACTCTAACAATAGTAAACACAAATGCAAACTTACTCTTGCACACATTGACACACAGGCACACGTGCACACACCCATGCATAAACACACCCACAAAAAACCACACACGTGCATACATATAATGCACACACAAATACATAAACACAGACACACATGCAGGCACACACACATAACTACAGAACTACACACTAGCACATGTATGTGTAGATGCACACAATTAAAAATACCCATGCAGGAAGGTTGATGCTTGAGGCCCTCCCAGATGCCCTGGTGGGTTTCATTTTGAGGTTGGTAGATGGAATGTGCACTGATTTCTATGAAGACAATTGGTTGGGTTTTCTTCCAATAAAATGGTGGCCCATATTCATCAACATGGAGGCTTCGTGGCCAAAATATGTGGGAAATTACATGTTGGGGCCGAGGAAGTGGGACAGGGATTCTATTGCTCGTTGGGCGAACCCTTTATTGGAGGACAGAGCCATGCACCTGTCGTGGGGTCATAGTTGTGGGAATGACGATTTTCTTCAGGTACACACTGAATCCCCTAAGGTCTCTTCTATAAAGTTCTACTGGGCTCTCATTGCATTGAGAGGAGCTGACAATGCTCGATTTACCCCATAGCCAGGAGACCTTGCATGGATATGGAAGCTTAAAGTGTTGCCCTGGGTCAATACTTTCCTTTGGCGTGTGGCTCAGAACCTCATGCCTATGGAGGATTGGCTCAAAAGAAGGCATTTGACTATTTGTAGCAACTGTAGATGGGGCTGTGATGTGGCTGAGACTCAGCAACACGCACTGTATGATTGCGCTGCCGCACGCAGTATCTGGGAGGACCCTGTGTTGCACGCATCTACCGAGGTGTTGGGCATCTGTGGCGATGTGCGCACGCGCGCCTGCTGTGGTGGCGTGTTTATGGAGCATTTTCTTTCTCGTGCCGCTCAGCTTGACACGATGCACGGCATCTGCACGGCACATCTGGCCATTGTGGTCTCTACTTTGTTCCATATCTGGGAGAATAGGAACCGTAGGGTGCATAAGAAGTCCACCCTCAGTAATAACATGCTAATTCAGAGGATCAAATTGGAAAGTACTGCCACTATAAAGCTCATTAATCATCATCCTTCTTCGTCCAACGGGAAGTTCAACCCCTTGGGGTCCCTAGTAACAAGTTTTTTGCTTCCCGCTCCAACAGGATGGATAATGATCAATTACGACGTTGCAGTGAGAAATGAGAAGGCTTGTATGGGCTTGGTCGTTCGTGATCATGAGGGTAGGCCCATGCATGTTGTGGGGAGAGGTTTCATTTCACAGGCAAGTGATGCCTCTGAGCTTCAAGCTGTTATGGAAGCTATGGTGTTTATCATGACTAAACTAAAGGAATATCCTATGGTTGAGATCCAGACTGATTCTACTTTCGCATTACATGTGGGAATGCAATGGCTTCGTTGTCCTTTGGAGGGTGGTATTGTTTTTTATGCTCTCCACTTCGTAAGAAAGCTGCCTACTTTTCGCTTCACTCATGTTTTGAGGGACGAAAATGCCCCTACGGTTTGGGCGGCAAAAATTGCATGCTCGTCTGATATGTCCTGGGAAAGGGGAAAGTCCCTACCCAAGCCGTTACTTAAGCTTCTACTAGCTGACTTTGCTTTTAAACTGCCATAGTGGGTTGTATAATGTAGGTCTAGGCCACTTTTTGAAAAAAAAAATAAAAATACACAAACACATATACATATACACATACACACAAACAAACATACATGTACACTCACACACACGTGCATAATCACTTAGGTACACCTACATAGAAATAGTTACCCACACATATACACACCCATATAGACATGCATTCACACACATGTACAAGCACACACATGCACTCACACATGCACTCACACATGCAAACAAACATCCACACACGCACACATGCATGCACCAACACACACGTATGCATACTAACACACACATGCATTCATATGCACATACATGCCTATGCATACATATACACCTATACAAACACATACACACACTCACATATAGACAAAAAGGCACATAAACTGGCATAAACACATCCACAGAAACATGTAACCATACAGACATGCATACGCATGCATACCCACACGCACATAGGCGTAGTCATGAACATGTACAAGCATAAGAACATAGACATATACATATTCACAAGCATACACCCACACACGTGCACCAATGCCCACACACAAACACACAAGCACACACATATATGTACCAACACAAACACACACATACATGAACACACACATACATGCCTATACAGACATATGCACTTACACACTCATGCACACACTCACATGCACATACAAAGGCACACAAATATGCACAAAAATATTCACACACATGCACACACACAGCACACATATGAATACCTACTTGTGTATAAGTATAGTGGTGCACATGCATAAGCATAAGCACCTTACATAGGCATAGGCATGTCCACATGCATGAACACACAAACCAAGACATGCACGCACACACATGCACACACATGTAGGCACACATGAACACATAAAGACTTGCACAAAAATAAAAATGCATGTGCACACAAACATACATACACGTTCACATGAATGCACACATGTTTATGCATGCAAAGATGTGCAAATACATGCACATACATATAAATAAGCATGAACAAACACACACGCATACATAAGCACATGAACACACAAACATGCACAAAGGCATGCACACCCACATGCAGACACTTGCACACACCCCACACATCTAAGAATGCAAACACACACACCCACACCCATACACATGCTTGCACACACATACACCTGCATGCACACACACACATGCATGCACGTATACATATATGGACACAAACATATGCACACATGCACTTACAAATATACACACCCATAAAAACAAGCACACAAACACATGAACTTACAATACATAAATGCAAATATACATGCAAACACACACACACACTCATATACATAGGCATAGATAGACTTGCATGCCCAAACACACTCACAGACATGCACACACATCAACATGGACACATGCCAACATATACGTATAAACTCGTACTCATACACAAACACACTCATAAATAAACAAGAACACACACACACACACAAATACATATGATCTTGCATTTATGCACACATACATACACATACAATCACACATACAAATGCACACACATAGACCAAAAATGTGTACACATATACATGCACACACACAAATAGGCACACACACCCACACTGATACACAAGCATACATGCAAACACATGCACACAAACATAGCACAAACACACACACAAGTGTGCATGCACACATGTACAATAAATATAGATAGGCACATCCATATAAACACACTCACTTATGCACACACGCACACACTTGCACACACACACATGTACATGCATGCTTACACACACACACAACACTCGCACTTCCATACACCCACACAGACATGCACACACACAAAAATACACATGCACACATGTACATGCATACATGTAAACCAAAACACACACACTCGTGGACAAATGAACACACATATGAACACACATAGACACGTACAAGCGCACACAAACACAGGTGCACCCTGTGCAAACAAGCACACAGACACACAAATACACACACTCATGCATGCACACTCGCACATGCATACATACATAATCACATGCAAATACAAAAATAAACACACAACAAACACGTGTTCATGCCCACATAGGTGCACAAATTACACATAGACACAAGCACACAAACATGCACACACATACATACAAGCATAGACACACACACACACTCACTAACATGCATGCACACACCCAACCACACATGCATACACACAAACATGTAGCCACATAAATACAAAAGTACACACATGCATGCATATACATGCACATGCATACATGCACATACATATATGTGGACACACAACACATGCACATGAGTGCATGAATTCATGCACTTATCTGTGTATACACACATGCCCACATCAACATACACTCACACATGCACATGCATAAGCATGCACACATGCAGATGTATGAACACACACAAGTACACATACACATATATGCACATGCATACCCAAATACACACACGCACACACATGCACATGCATGTGCACAAATAAACATACAAACACACACAAGGATGCCTACACATACATAATAACACCTATGCACACACACATACACACACACTTAATGCACATGCAAGCACACATGTACACACATACATACACATGCACAAGCAAGCACACACATACACATGTCCACATGTATACACAAGCGTACACTTGCACATGGTCAAGTACATTCATACACACATGTGCACATGCATACAAACACACATATGCAAATATGCATGCACATGCATAAGACACACACATGCATGCTTGCACACACAAGACAACATGTACACACATATACATTTAGACACATAAATGCATGCATACAAGCATGCACATGTACACACATACACATGTGCACACACACAAATGTATGCACACAAACATAAGTCCGTAGATATGGACATTCACAAACACACACACATGCATAAACATGTACTACCACACATGCACACATGCATGCACCTATGTAAATGCACTTACCTTACAGACTTGCATCCTTTCACACACACAACAATGCACATGCACACAACACACATATTGACATGCATGTGTAAGGACACTAACCTAGAAACACACATGTACACACATGCATGTGCATATATAGACACATACACATGCACCCATGCTACAACCTGCATGCACATGCACACACACTTGAACATACACACATGAACTAATGCACATAAGCACACATGCACAACCCAAAAGCATACACTTGTAGACAAAGGCAAAAACATGCACATGTAATCATACATGCATGCATGAAAATACACAAATTAACACAAACACATAGGTACACACACACATACACTTAATCTTACACATGCACCCATTTACAAACATGCACATGTACACACATTCATATGTGAACATGCACTCACATGGGTGCACACACATTAACACACATACACACACAATAGTACACACACTCATGCATAGGCATGCATACACACATATATCAGCATATAAACATGCACCTATGCATAAATGCACATATATATGCACTTGAACACACTTGGGCACATACACACACACACATGCTTGCATGAACTCATAATGCTTATACATTTACACTCATGCACACACACACACCTACACACACAAACACAGGCACACACAGACTCACATACTTACACACATGAGTAGACACCTACATGCATGTCGACACATGCAATCACACCCATACACATGCATGAGCACACAGACACATGCATGAGCACACATACACATAGACACATGCATGAGAACAAATACCCATAGACACATACACATAAAAGCATACATACAACCACATGAGTACACACACATGTACACACATACTTGTACACATACACACCCATCAACTCACTTGTACAAGCACACAAACACATGCATGTGCACACACACACACATACACGCACATGCACACACACTTGCAAACACATCCATGCACATGCACACATGCATTCACACGGCCACTCATACACACACATGAACATGCACACACATATACACACACAGACATAAACACACACAAATCTAAAAAGAAAACACACACACACACCTACATGCAATTGCATAAGTCTACACATGAACATGCACACACACACACATGCACACAAACATGTACACAAGCACACATGAGCACACACACACACCCATACACATACACATAGCTATGCACACACACAAACATGCTCACCCACATACACATACAAACTCACATATATAACCACACACATGCATACACATACATATGCATGCACACACACAGACACATGCACACCTACCTACAAGTGCATGCATAAAAACTTGCACGCATGCCTGCACGTGCACACCCACACACACACTAACATCATGCACACACATATGTGTATATGCATACGCACTTACACATCCATGGACATGCATGCACACATCCACATACACATGGATACATACATACACACACATAATTCCATGTACATGCACATGTACACATACACATGTAGGCATAAACACACATACACACACACACACACCAACACATGTACATAAACACACACATGCATGCACACAAGTTCAACGAACACATCCACTCATGCTTATGCACACACACACATGCATACAAGCACACACAGCCACACAAAAATATAAATGCATGCACACACACCTATACACACATGGATACACACATAAGCATGCACAACACACCCATATACACATAAACAAACATGCTCACACATAGATAAATAGACATCACACAAACACAAATACAGTAATAATAATGCATGCACTCACACACTCACACACATGCACAGACACACTCACCCATACATACACATAAATGCATAACCATGCAAACACATATGAACACACACATGCACTCGTAAGAATAGAAACATAAACATGCATGTATATGTGCATGAACACATGTAAGCCCTTTGATGCTCATATATTGAGACAAACACACACATGTGTATCCACTTATACATGTAGACACACACACGCACATATATAGTCACATGAAGATATGCACACAGACATGTGCATGGACACACAAACATACACACACACACAACTACTCACACAGATAGACAAGCACATGCACACAGACTTCACACACTCACAAGAACATACATAGGCATACACACACATGCATACTTATACATACACACATACACATGCATATGCATGCATACAAACACACACACAAATATGTATGCACACTTAAACAATCACACACATTAAAATCACCATACATGCACATGCAAATGCATAAAGACAGCCACACTTACATAGGCTTGCATGCATACACACACACATAATTGTATAAACACACCCTAAATGTTTCTAATAAATTGTTTTAAGTTAATTTTAAAATTTTAGTTAGTCGATGCTATTATTCATGAGAAAACTAGTAGGAAAAGTTAGCAAATGTCAAGTCCCATGAAGATCATCTTTGTTGGAGTGGCAAAACACCAAGGGATATATTTTGGATATTATTTAGATAATTTAATATTAATTTGATTAGAATATTAAACTTGATTAAAATATTTATTAAAAGACAAATAAAATTAAAATGAATCATATTTAAAAAATTATTTAAGATTTTAATATTTTTTATCTATCTTATCTTGATTCTCATTTTAGCTTAATCGCATATTTAAAAATTTTAATTTACCTATTACAAAAAGTATGTTATACTAGTATTAATTAATTGGTAAAATGAATTTTTGATTGACCAAATTCATTAGCCCATTCACTGTTGTACCACTTTGGGATATTGAATGCGTTAGTTATCAATGTTAGTAATCAATCTTAAATAGATTATTACATTTTAGATTGGGTCATTAATCTTATATTTAGAAATTATATCTAATGCATCATTGGTCAAAGAAGTTAAGACATGATGAGTGAACTAGGAGATAGCTAACCCTAAAAAGGCTGTGTTTACTAATTAAATGAAGCTTTAAAAACAAAGTATTCTTATTCTCATTTATATTATGGGACTAAACCAAAGCCTTATTTTTTATGTAATTTATTTTAAATTGTGAGAGTAATTAGAGCAATCTAGTCATGTAATTTTGCTATCAAGCGATCTCAATCTCCTTTGCCTTTTTATAAAGCTTAATAATATCCTCTATTCGATCATGGCCTTTTGTGATTGCATGGTCCATTTTTATCTACAAATAATATCATGATCCAACCATCTAGTCAAGATTTAGATCTAATAGCCCTAATTCAATCTTAATTTTAAATAATTTCACTTAAATCTCATTTGTTTGATTACACAATTGTTGCTTATATAGTTTCGATCTGACAGTTGAGTGCAATAATGCTTTTAGCAATTATTTTAAGTAGTTGGGATTTTTATGAAAATAATAATAATTTTAATTAAAATATATGAATGTAGTAGAATAGTAATGACTATTTTTCTGATTAGAAAAGTAATTTTGGCCATTACAAAATGTTTATAAACAGGAGATATTTTTTGCAAAAAGGATAGATGAATTTTTGTGTAATCTAAAGAAAATTTTTAAGCCAAAACATTTAAGTGGTTAATAGCCTATTCTTATTATTACTTTTATATGCTATTGCATCCTTTCATCATTAAATTCCTAAAATTCTACTTCTTCACAAATTAGCTAAGTTATAATTTTCTCTATCCTAATTAATTTTACTTAAGATACCTATGAGTCTTTGGACATTTCATCAAGCATAGGATTTTTTTCATATTATTTTTTAATTTTATGTCATTGAATGCTTTTGTTTAACTAGCATTTTATTGTAAAGTCAATATAGCTTGTCAATGATTTTGTTGTAGGATCGTAGCAACTATCTCATTTGTTTATTGCTTGTGAGATTTAATGTGTCTGTCTTTTAGCTTAAAGGATATATTGAGTGTTTCCTTTTCTCTAGTTTTTGTTGGAGTAGATGTAGGCTTGATTTTAAGCTAAATCACCTAAAAAGCATTGGTTTATAATTTTAATTATTATTTATTTTTCTATTAAAATTTTTTTGAACATTAACATGTTTTAAAATGACATTTAAATTTGCAAAAAATTATTTTTAGAGATTTGCTCAAACCTTTAAAAAATTATAAATTATATCTTTAAATATTTTTTTATAAAAAATTAAAATTTTTATTTCTAATAATTCATCTGCCTCTTATTGAACTACACTTCAATTAGTATCAAAGGTCCTTTTCTTGTGAAAACTTCTCTTAGTGATCCATCACTCAAATTAATGCTTCAGTGAGTTTTGGTGAAGGTTCTTCTTCCTATAGGCTATCACTCTTTTGTGGTTAGTACTATCTTTATTAGAAGTCTAGTATGATTTCTTATTTAAAATATTTTGATAGAGGAATGTCGAAATTATTAGAAGCATCATTTGATTTTCTTACTAAGAAAAATACATAAGGTGCTTTGGTACCTAAATCATTTTATGAAATGGATGAAATTAAAAACATAAAGTACACTTAAATAATAGGGCTATAAATATTTTACATTGTGCTTTAAATGTCATCAAATTTAATAGAATTAAAAAATTTATAAATAACTTATAAAAATTGGCACACATTAGAAGTAGCATATGAGGGTACCTCTTTAATTAAGAAAAACAATAAATATGATGACACGTGACTGCGAGCTATTTAGGATGCTTTCAAATGAGTCCATAAAAAGTATATTTACAAGATTTACCAATATTACTAATGCACTTTCTAGTTTTGAAAAGCCAATTTCTATGAATAAATAGAAGAAGATCGCATCTTGCCAAAATAATATGATCCATTAACCACCACTATAAGACATCAAAAATATTTCCACGATGACAATAGATAACTTAATGGATAAGCATATGACAAATGAAGATGAAGGAAGGCACTCAAGAAGTGGATTCTACCAATGAAGATGGTATTATTTTAATCTCTAAAGGTTTGTCTAAAATTTTCGAATAGTATAGATCGACAAAAAAAATCAAAGGTATAATAAGAGAGCAAAAAAGAGGAACTCATTTGTCATAAATGTGATCAATTTGGACATATTAGAGCAACATGTGCTATTATGCAAGAAAGATTTGAAAAGAAAATGAATAAGAAAAAGAAGTAGAAGAAAGTATATAAAGTAGCTTGGAGTGATTCAAAAGCAACCAATGCATGTGAAGAAGAAGACAATAGTGGACTATTTTGCATGATTGTTAGAGAAGAAGAGGAAGACGAAAAGAGTGCTACCTAAAGTAAGAGTTTAAATTTCTCAACAAAGAAGTTGTCTAAATAATTACTTTATGTTTTGCAAAAAATTTGAAAAGTAGAATAAAAAATATAAGGACATTTATTTTAATGATATGGAAAAGGCCAATGATGATCTAAAACAAAAATTAAATGAGATACATCCTTAGTTAAAGAATTTAGTGATTTTAAATTTTTGCATTATACTTGCATATTTTTTAAAAATAAAACCAATTAGTAGAGTAATTTTTGTTAACATGCTACAATATCTCATATCCATAGACATGTTGACATTTTAAATGATCATAATCACAAGCTTAAATGTCATTATTGTATCCAACTCAGCCATTCTTTATATGCATGTAGGATTAGAGCTAATATTCAATCTAATTTTTTATTTTTGTATGGACTATGAAAGTAAATCATAGTTATCCATAAATGTGTTAAACCTAAAACTACTTGGGTTCTTAAATCTAATAATTAAAATCTAGTATTATGCTCATACACTTTAATTAATAAATTTCAACAAAATTTTATTTCAAATATAGATGAAAAACAAATAAGATTTAGGAAATTAAGTTTAAAAGATTCAAACAAAATAAATAAAAAAAATATAGTTCAAGAAAATCTTAAAAATGTAAAACTTATTTAGGATTATCCTAAAGAAAAATTTATATGTAAAATTATGATTAATTTTTAGAATTGATCTTATTGTTATAATTAATCTTTTGTAACAAATTTTAAATCAACAATAATACAATATGCATTAAATAATGTGTTTTAAGTAATAGTTGTAGAAAAGCAAATTAAATTAATTTGAAAGAGATTCAGTGAGTTGACCTTTAAAACAATTAGATGAAATTTTAATTAAAATAATTGTTTTTTTAAAAAATTAGGTAATCATTGAATGATAATTTAATAAAATCTTCTGGTAGTAAACAATTTATAAAATTTAGATTATATCCGATTGAGTGATAACAAAAAGAAGAAAAGAATGGGAATTAAAAGAATATGCATAAATTAAGAAGAAGCATTAATCTAGAAATGCCATATGAGTAAGGAGTTTATCTTTAATTATTTTATTATTTTTAATAAATAGTTTATATTTTTATCAATATTATTAAGATTATCTTTATCATTAAAAAAGAGAGATTGTTTTATTGTTGAACCTTAATTGTAGTACTTTATTTGATGATAACAAATCATAAGTATTTCTAATTGTTCTTATTTAGGTAAATTTCCAATTTTCAGATAATCAATGCTATTATTCATGGGAGAACTAAAAGAAAAAGATGAGCAGATGTCAAATCCAATGAAAATGACTTGGTTAGAGTGGCAAACTACCAAGGAGTATATTTTGAATTAAATTTTAGGAATTTTAGTTTTACATTGATTAGATTATTAAGTTTGATTAAAATATTTATTAGAAGGTATAAAAATTAAATTGAAATTAATAATCATAAAAAACATTAAAGTTCTTAATATATTTCCATCTTATCTTCACTTTCATTTTTTCTTAATAATATCTTTAAAAATCTCAATTAACCTACTATGAAAGTATGTTATAGTAGTTTTAATTAATTAATAAAAAGAATTTTTAGCTTATCAAACTTGTTAATGTTTTTGTTATGGTACCTCTTTAGGTTAATGGATGGGTCAATCATTGATGTCAATGATCAATTCCAAACAAACTATTGCATTTTGCATGAGGTCAACAATCTCACATTTGCATGTTATGTATAATGGATCACTAACCACATGAGTCCTGACCTCCTAAACAAACCCAAATGACAGCCAACCCCAAATAAGCTGCTTTTGGAGATCATTTAAACTTTTAAAAACAAAGTATTCCTATTCCTATTCATAATGTGGGACTAAACTAAAACCTTGTTTTTGTGTGATCTCCTTCAAGAGTAGCCAGAGCTATCTGATCGCATGATTTCACAATAAAATGATTTTGATCTCCTCCATTTTATAAAGGTTGATAATATCCTCTGTTCAATCTTGCCATTACACGATCACACCTTCCATCTTTTATCAGCTTGTAACATCATGATCTAGTCATTAATAGGATTCAGAATAAATGGCTCCTGATCAAATCCAATTTCTTTATAGTACCACATGAATCTAATATGTCCAATCACGTAGTTTTCGTGATCAAATGACACGAATCATTCTGATCTAATAGCTCCAACACAATTCTTTTATCCATTATTTCAAGCCATTGGGTTTTTTAATTAAATAATATAAAATTTTGAATTATAATATACTAATATTTAGAGTAGTAACTACTATTTTTTGTATTTGGTAGTGTTTTTACCCATTATAAAATGTCTATAAATAGGAGAATTTTTGTATGAAAATGATAGATTAATTTTTATTCAATCTAAAGAAAAGTTTTAAGAAAAAATATTCAAATCGTTATTAGTCTATACCTAAAATTTTATTTCTTCTTAAGTTAGTCAAGTTATTAATTTAATCAATTCCTAATTCATTTAACAAAGATACTTGTGCCACTTAACCATTTCTCCAAGTATAAGATTTTGTAATTTTGATCTCATGTTGGAGAATATTTTTTTATTGCCATTTTGTTCTAAGGTAATTATAGCTTACCCCTTTGATTTTTTATAACGTCATAGAAGCTTATTTAGTTTTCCTATTAGTTATGAGGGTTTAACCTACCCATATTTTGGCAATATATATATATGGAGCGTTTTTGGTCTAATTTTTGTCGTGGGTAGACGTTTGCATGGTTTAAAGCTAAACCACCTAAAAATTGATGGTGTATAGTTTTAAGTATTATTGATTTTTTATTACACGAATTTTTTAAATTTAACATGTTTTAAAACAAAACTAAAATTTGTATAAAATCGCTTTTAGATATTTAATTAAACCTTTTAAGAAAACTTTAAACTATATCTTCAAATATTTTTGTAAGAAGTTGAAATTGTTATTCTTAGTAATTCACCCCTTCATTTTTATTGAAGCACACTTCAACATATATACACACATACGTATGCACACATATGCACAAACACGCACACACACATAGACACACACACACACACACAAGTATGTACAGAGTTAATCACGCACACAACCACACACCTGCACGCACATGCACACCCACAAACACACATATGAGCACATGCCTATATACACATGCACTCAAAAAAGTACAAACGGGAAAGCTCACAAGAACACACGTACACACACATTAAAAGACACACCCATACACATAGGCTAGAAGGCAAGCACATATGAGCCAACACACAAACATGAATGCGCACACACATACACACATGTGAACAAGAACACACACACATATGCACACACATACACACACACACACACACCTACATTAGCACTCACCCACATAGATGTGCATACGCTCAAATGCAAAAATAAATGCACACACACACATACACATACACACACACACATGTAAAGTTGCAAACACTTGCACAAACACACACACCCACACATGCATACACATGCACAAACAAAAACAAATGGACACAAATTAGACATATATAATCACACACAAGCATTTGCACACACGTACATGCACACACACATACACAAACACACACATATGCACCTACACACACACATGAGAAGACACACATATGCATCCACACCCATACATACATGTGATTATGTGCACACACACATGTAGATGCATGCACTCATGCACACAAAAATATGTGTGCACCCACACACACAACACGTGCATGCATACACATGCACACACACACACACACACATACAGACATATGTTGCTGAACAAACATACACACAAACATGCATACAAACTCACCCACATACACCTATACACACAAAAGTGCACCTATACATAAACACACATCCACACACACGTATGCAAGCCCTCCCCAACACACACACTAATGAAAATATGCACATGGATGTAGATACATAAGTACAAACATGCACGTACAAAGCAACACACACGCACAAACATGCACAAACACAAACACATCGTCACAGACGCAGAAACTCACATGCACACACACAAAGACACATATTCAATCACATGAACAAGCACACATAGAGACATACACACACGTGCATACATGCACAATTGCATGCTTACATACATATAGATACTCATGCACAACCACACACATGCACATGCATGCACTCAAAATACAAAAACATGCATACACATGTGTGCATGTGCATAATAACACACATACACACAAGCTCTCATACACTTAAACACAAGTACATGCACACACACCCACACACTCATGAATGCACACATGCACAAGCATACACACAAGCACACACACACACACATGCACACATTCACTCTTGCTCACTCACACGTACACATCCACAAAGACATGCACAAAGATACACACACATGAAACATGCACGCATTGACACACACATACAGACAAGTACAAATGTGCATGCACATGACAGCACATGCACATCCACACACACTCATAGGCACCAACATGCACACATATTTATATGCACACATAACCACACACGTGCATACATAGACACATGCATGCACACACATAAATAAGAACATGCATGCATAGGCACACAAATGCACTCATGTATGAATACAAACACATGCACACATGCATACACATGAGTTCACATACACATGGACACACATGCACACATAAAGGTATACACATACATGCAACTACTTACATGCACATACATAAACACACATTTGTGGACACACTAAGATTCACATTCACACATAAAAGCACACCCACAGACACATACACACACATACACATGCACGCACTCGTGCACACGCACAAGCACAAACACAAACATGCAAACACACACATTCATGCACACTCACAAACATACATGCATATACATGCACAACCAAACACACATACTTGCATACTTGCAAACATGTATGACACTTGCACATACACACACCCACACAAGTACACACACATACACATGACAAACATGCACAAATACACAGACACATCCGCCCATGCATGTACACCCAAGCCAACACATGCATATGCATATTCATGCACATCCACACACAAGCATACAAATAGACATATACACACTCTAGCTCATAAACAAGGACAAACAAAGGCACACATAGATGCATAAAGACTTGTACAAGCACACATGCATATGCACTCACACAAATGAACACTCTCTCTCTCACACACACATAGATATGCACACTTTCTCACACATAAATACACATGTACAAGCATATACATAAACATGAACACACATACACACACACATAAATATACAAATGTGCACACATATATGTACATATACTTACACGCATGCACATGTGTTCCTACACACATGCACAAATGCATGTATGCACACACACATTAGCACAAACACATAAATACAAATACACTAGCACAAATACACCACACATACAAACACAAAAATGTAAGCATATAATCATGCATGCACATACACTCACACACTCACACACACTTGTACACACACACACACAAACAAACATATACACACATGCATAAACACACATGTAAAAAGACACTTCTATGCAAACACAGACACCCATGCAACCATATACATGCATGGGTACACACACATAAACACAAATGTACTAGCACACATAGGTGCACAAACACACACACACCAACACACATGTAGGCAAACAAACATATGCATGCATACACATGCACACACACATACACATATGCAAGCACACATGCATAGACACTCAGGCACACACAATTGCACACACACATGTGCACAGAATGACACATGCATTCACATGCGTATGAACTTATTTACACATAAACACATATGCACACACTTACAAAAATATGCACACATATACACATTAACAAAAAATCACTCATACAAATATACACGTGTTTGCACACATAGATATACATGCATGCAAGCACACACAAACACACATAAACATGTGTATACACAAACACACACACATGCGCATGCATGCATGCATATGGACATGTAAATGCAATCACACACACGCAAGTTGGCTTGCATGCACACACTCACACACATGCACAAACATGTACATGCACACACATACACATGCACAAACATGTACACGCTCACACACACACATATCCACATATACATGCACACACAAACATAAATGAACACACCCACACATGGACACACATGTGCAACATACATGCATACCCATGTATACACTCAAGCACACGAACACACATACACAAACATGCACATGCTCAAATACTTACATCTACACACATATGTAAACACACACCCTACACACACACGTATTCACACAAACATGCACACATCCACATGCATACACACATGCATGAACACATACACATTCACACAAAATTGTGCACACACATAGGTGCATACACCCATGCTTAAGCAAACACATGGATGTAGTACTCATGCACACACTTGCCCATAATAACACATATGCACACACACATACACACATAAGCAAGCACACACAAATTCTCACACACACACGCATGCATAAACACACTCGTATGTAATGATGCACACATGCACACACACACACACATGCACATGCACCTAAAAATATGAATAAAGTCACAAAAAAATATACACACATGCATACACATGCACATACGTTCACAAATCACACAAGCATGCACACATACGTAAACATATGTATGCACACACATGTACATATACACGCACTTGCAAATACATACACTTCCACTAACATGCACAAACACATGTGCAAAAACATCCACATATAAATAGATGTGTACAAGCATATACACTTGCATTAACATGTGCCCCTATAGATTCACACATAGACATATGCACACTCACATGCACACATACACACACATGCACCTATGTTTTCTACTTGTTCCTGTTCTTCTTCTTCTTCATCCTCTTACTTCTTTTTCTTCTTCTTCCTCTTTTTTTGTTCATTTTAATTTTCTTTTTCTTCTTCTTCTTCTTCTTCTACGTCTTCTTCCTCCTCTTCTTTTTCATCTTATACTTCTTCTTCATCTTTTTCTTCTTCTTCTTGTTCTTCTTCATCATCATCTCCTTCTTTTACTTCTTCTTTTTCTTCTTCTTCTTCTTCTTCTTCGTCTTCTTCTTCTTCTTCTTCTTCTTCTTCGTCTTCTTCTTCTTCTTCTTCTTCTTCTTCATCATCATCATCATCATCTTCTTCTTCTTCTTCTTCTTTTTCTTCTTCTTCTTCTTCAACTTTTTCTCCTTTTTCTTCTTCTTCTTCTGCTTCTTCTTCTCCTTCTGTTTCTTCTTCATCTTCTTCTCCTTCTTCTTTTTCTTCTTCTTATTATTTTGTTATTATTCTTCTCATTTTTATTCTTCTTTTTCTTCTTCATCTTCTCCTTCTCCTTTTCTTCTTCTTCTTCTTCTTCATCATCCTCTTCTTTCTCATCTTCTATTTTTTCTTCAACTTCTTCTTCTTCTTCTTCTTCATGTTCTTCCCTACCTTCTTCATCTTTTCTTCTTCTTCTTCTTCTTCATCTTCTTCTTCCTCTCCTTCTTCTTCTTCATCTTCTACTTCTTCTTCTTCTTCTTCTTCTTTTACTACTACTACTACTATTACTTGTTCTTCTCCTTCTTCTTTTACTTCTTCTTCTTCTTCTTCTTCCTCTGCCTCCTCTTTTTTATCTTCTTCTCTTTCTTCTTCTTCTTACTCTTCTTCTTCTTACTTTTTCTTCTTTTTTTTCTTGTTCTTCTTCTTCTTCCTCCCATTCCTCTTTCTTCTTCTTCTTATTCTTCTTCTTCTTCTTCTTTCTCTAACTTCGTTTTCTTCTTCTTCTTTTTCTTATTATTAATATTATTATTGTTATTATTATTATTATTATTATTATTATTATTATTGTTAGTTTTATTCTTCTTCTACTACTACTTCTTCTTCTTTTACTACTATTAATACTATACTACTTCTTCTTCTTCTTTTACTACTTCCTCTTCTTCTTCGTCTGCTTCTTCTTCTTCTTCTTCTTCTTCTTCTTCCTCTTCTTCTTCCCTTTTTTCTCCTTCTTCTTCTTCCTCTTCTTCATTTTCTTCTCCTTCTTATTCTTCTTCTTCTTCTTCTTCTTCTTCTCCTACTTCTTGTCCTTCCTCTTCTTACCCAAACGACTAGTTAATTTTAGAGCTGTTGGAAGTGAATTTAGAGCTCAAATTTGAGCCCTATAAATAGGGAAGGATGAAGAACTCCAAGAAGTTACCATTGCTAAGTTCTCAAAGCTATCAAATCATAATTTTGAGCAATTTTAAGTGTATACGATGTTTCCAAATTCACAAAGTGAAAGTTGCAAGAAGAAACATAAAATTGGAGGTTTTTGCTTCAAATATTTCCAATTTCTATTCCTCCCTCTTTTTGATTTTGAGTGTGCCTCATACTTCTTTAAATTGTTTTAAGTTTATACTTTGTTGCCAATTTTTTTCTTTGGGGTAAGGGCATCCCGACAATAGTGCAAAAGCCTGGGGAATGAGTTGAGTTCGATAAAAAACTCAAGTAGGTTCGAGATTAGTCGTAGGTAAAATCCCAAGTAGGTTTCAGGTGAGCCGTATGAAGAACATCACCTGTAACTTGGTGAATTTTAGTGGCTTTTTCCAAACATCGGTTGGGAGTGGATGTAGGCTCGGTTTTGATTCGAACCACCTTAAAACTTTTTTTGGTATATTTTACTTCTCTTTCTTATTCTTGCTTAAAATACTTAAGTTTTAATTTAAACGAAAAATTGAAAGAAAATCTCAAAACTTTATTTACCACAATTCACCCGCCCTCTTGTGGGTTTACTTTAAGCAAAAAAAACTTCGTTTTCTTATTCTTCTTCCCCTTCTTCTTTTTCTTCTTCTACTTCATCCTCTTCTCCTCCTTTTTCCTCTTCTTCTTCCACTACTTCTATTTCTTCTTCTTCTTCTTCATCTTCTCTTTCTTCTTCTTCCTCCTCTTCTCCATCTTCTTCCCCTACTTCTTCTTCTACCTTTTCTTCTTCTCTTTCTACCTCCTCTTACTTCTACTTCTTCTTCTACTTTTTCTTCATCTTCTTCTTCTTCTACTTTTACTTCTTCTCCTTCATCTTTTCCTTCTCCTTCTTCTCCTTCTTCTTGTTCTCCTTCTTCTTCTTCTTCTACATCTTCTTCTTCTTCTTCTTCTTCTTCTTCTTCTCCTTCTTCTTCTTCTTCTACTTCTTATTCCCCATTTTCTTATTCTTTTTCTTCTTCTTCTTCTTCTACTTCTGCTTCTTCACCTTCTTCTTCTTCACCTAATTTTTCTTCTTCTTCTTCTTCTTCTTCTTCTTCTCTTCCTCTTCTTCTTCTTCTTCTTCTCATTCTCTTCCTCTTCTTCTTCGTCTTCTTCTTCCTCTTCATCATCATCATCTTCTACTTCTTCTTCATCTTCTTCTTCCCTTTCTTCTTCTTCCTCCTCTTCTCCATCTTCTTCTCCTACTTCTTCTTCCTTTTTTCTTCTGCTTCTTCTCCTACTCCTTCTTCATCATCTTCTTCTCCATCCTCTTCTTCTTCTTCTATTTCACCTTCTTCTATTTCACGTTCTTCTTCTTCTTCTTCTTCTTCTTCATCTTCTTATTCTTCACATTCTTCTTCTTCTTCATCCCCTCCTCCTCCTCCTATGCCTCCTCCACCTCCTCCTCCTCCTACTTCTTCCCATCTTCTTCTTCTCCTTCTTTTTCTCTTTTTTGTTCTTCTCCTTCATCTTCTTCATCAACTTCTTTTTCTTCTACTACTTATTCTTGTTCTTCATCTTCTTTTTCTTCTACTTCTTTCCTTACTTTTTTTCTTCTTCTTGTCTTTTTCTTCTTCTTTTTCTTCTTCTTCTTCCTCTTGCTTCTTCTTCTTCTTCTTCTTCTTCTTCTTCTACCTCCTCTTCTTTTCTTCTTCGTCTTTTACTTCATCTTCTTCTACTACTTCTTCTTCTTCTTCCTCTTACTTCTTCTTCTTCTTTGTTCTTCCTCTTCTTCTTCTTCTTCTTCTTCTTCTTCTCTCCCATGTTCTTCCATTTCTTTTTCTTCTTCTTCTTTTTCTTTTTCTTTTATTTCTACTTCTTCTTCTACTTATTCTTCCTCCTCTTCTACTTCATCTTCTGCTTCTTCATCTTCTTCTTCTTCTTCTTGTTCTTCTTCTTCATCTTCTTTTTTATCTTCTTCTTTTACTGCTTCATTTTCTTCTTCTTCTTCTTCTTTGTTTCCTTCCACTTCTTCTACTTGTTGTTCTTCTTCTTCCTCATCATCATCATCTTCTTCTTCCTTTTCTTGTTCTTCTTCTTCTTTTACTTCTTCCTCTTCATCTACTTCTTCTTCTACTTCTCTTCTTCTCCTTCTTCTTCTTCTTCTTCTTCTACTACTTCTTTTTCTCCTTCTTCTTCTTTTTCTTCTTCTTCTTCATCTTCTTCTTCTTCTCTTCTTCTTGTTCTACTACTTTTTCTTATTTTTCTGCTTCTTCTTCTCGTTCTTCTTCCTCTTCTTCTTGTCTTTCTTTTCTTCTTCTTCTTCTCTTTCTTTCGCTTCTTCTTCTTCTCCCTCTTCTTTTGTTTCTTATCCTTCATATTCTTCTCCTGCTTCTTCTACTTCTCTTTCTTCTTCTTCTTCTTCTTCTTCTCTTTCTTCTTCTACTTCTTCTCCTTCTTCTTCTATTGCTTTTTCTTCTTCTACTTCTTCTTATTCTTCTTCTTCTTCATCTTTATCTTCTTCTTCTTCTTCTTCTTCTCATTATTCTTCTTCTTCATCATCTTCTTCTTCTTTATTTTAAGCTTCTACTAGTTCTTCTCTTTGTTCTTTTCTTTCTCCACTTCTCCATCTGCTTCTCCTACTTCTTATTCTTCCTTTTCTTCTTCTTCCTCTTCTTACTTCTGCTTGTTCTTCTTCTTCTTCTTCTTCTTCTTCTTCTTCTTTTTCATCTTCTTCTTCTCCTCCTTCTTCTCCTTGTTTTTGCCTTTCTTCTTTTTCTCCATCTTCTTCTTCTCCTTCTTCTTATTCTCCTACTTCTTCTTCTTTATCATTTGATTCTTGTTCTTCCTTCTTCTTCTTCTTCTTTTTCCTCTTCATCGTGATCTTCTCCTCCAAGTTTTTCTTCTTCTTATTCTTCTTCTACTACTTCTTATTTTTCTTCTTCTACTTCTTCTTTTTCTCCTTCTTCTTCTCCTTCTTCTACTTCTTCTACTTCTTCTTCTTCTTTTTCTAATTGTTCTTCTTCTTCTTCTTCTTTTACTTCACCTCTTCTTCTTTTTTTACTTCTTCTACTTCATCATCACCATCTTCTTCTTCTTCAACTTATTCTTCTTCTTCTTCTTCTTCTTCTTCATCATCTTCTTCTTCTTCTCCTTCTTCTTCCACTTCTTCTTCTTTTTCTTCTCCTTCGCCTTCTTCTTTTAAATTTTTTATTATTGTGATTATTATTATTATTATTATTCAAATTCTTCTTCTTCTTCTTTTTCTTCTTCTTCTTCTACTTCTTCTTCTCCTCCTCCTCCTCCTCCTCCTTCTCTTTCTTCTTCTGCTCCTTCTTCTTCTTGCCTTCTTCTGCTTGCCTTCTTCTTCTTCTCTTTCTTCTACATCATCATCTTCCCCTTCTTCTTCTTCTACTTCCTATTCTTCTTCATAATTTTCTTCTTCTTCTTTCCCTTACTTTTTGTTCTTCTTCTTCTTCAACATCATCTTCTACATCCTCTTACTTCTTCTACTTCTTCTTCTTCTTCCCTATCTTCCTCTTTTTCTTCTTCTTCTTCTTCCTCTTCTTTTAGTTCATCTTCTTCTTCTTCTTCACCTTCTTCTTCTTCTCTTACTTTTTCTTCTTCTTCTTCTTCTTCTTCTTCTTCCTCTAATTCTTCTTCTTTTTCATCATCTTCTTCTACTACTACTAATACTTTTACTTCTTCTTCTCCTTCTACTTCTCAATCATCGTCGTCATCATCAACATCCTCTTCTTTTTCTCCTTCTGCTTCATCTTCTTCTACTTCTTCTTCTTCTTCTTCTTCTTTTTCTTCGTCTTCTTCTTTTTAATCTTCATCTTCTTCTTCTTCCACGTCTTCTACTTCTTTTTCTTCTTCCTCTTCTTCTTCTTCTTCTTCTCGATCTTTTTCTTCTCCTTCTTCTCCTTCTTCTTTTCCATTTTCTTTTTAACCTTCTTCTACTTCTCCTTCTTCTTCTTCTTCTTCATCTTCTTATTATTATTCTTATTCTTGTTCTTATTTTTCTTCTACTTCTTCTTCTTCTTCATCATCATCTTCTTCTTCTTCTACTTATTATTATTATTATTATTATTATTATTATTATTATTATTATTATACTTCTTATTGTTATTATTCTTCTTCTTCTACTTCTTCTTCTTCT
The DNA here is from genome assembly GCA_023846275.1 of Vanilla planifolia. Lineage (NCBI taxonomy): Eukaryota > Viridiplantae > Streptophyta > Magnoliopsida > Asparagales > Orchidaceae > Vanilla > Vanilla planifolia. The sequence goes on from JAIUJO010000185.1 coordinate 245,042, forward strand.
TCTACTTCTTCTTCTTCTACTTTTTCTTCATACTTTTTCTTCTACTTCTTCTTCTTCTTCTCCTAGCATCTTCTTCTTCTTCTTCTTCCTCCTCATCTTAATCTTCTTCTCCTTCTTCTTTTTTCTCTCTTATTCTTCCTCTTTTTCTTCCTCTAACATCGGCTTCTTCTTCTTCTTCTTCTCCTTCTTTTTCCTATTATTATTCTTTTTCTTCTTCATTTACTACCACTTCTACTTCTTCCTCTTCTTCTTCTTCTTCTTCTTCTTCTTCATCTTCTTTTTCTTTTTTTCTTCTACTTCTTTTTCTTCTTCTTATTCTCCTTATTTTTTTTTCTTCATGTTCTCCTTCTTATTATTCCCCTTCTTCTTCTTCTTCTTCTTCTACCACTTCCCCTTCTTCTTCTTCTTCTTCAACTTCTTCTCCATGCACTTCTTCTCCATCTGCTTCTTCTACTTCTCAATGTTCTACTACTTCTTCTTCCTCTTCTTCTTCATCTTCTTCTTTATCTTTTACTTTTACTTCTTTTTCTTCTTCTTCGTCTATTTCTTCTTCTCTTTCATTTTCTTCATCTTTTTTTCATCATCATCCCCTTCTTCTTCTTCTTTTACTTCTTCTTCTTGTTCTTCTTCTTCACTTTTTCTTATTCTCTTCCTCCTTTTTATTCTTCTGCTTCATCTTCCACTTCTTTTTCTTGTCTTTCTCCTCTTCTTCTTCTTCTTCATTTTCATATTATTGTTATTCTTCTTCTTTTTCCTATTCTTCTTGTTCTTCTTCTTCTTTGCCTTCTACTTATTTTGCTCCTTCTTCTTCATCATCATCTTCTTCATCTTCTTCTTACTCTTCTTCTTCTCCTTCTTCTTCTTCTCTTCTTCTTCTTCTTCTTCTTCTTATTCTTTTTATTATTCTTCTTCTTATTTTTTCTCTTCTTTCTCCTTTTCTTCTTCTTCTTCTTCTTCATCTTCTTCCCCTTCTTCTTTAGCTTTTTCTTCTTTTTCTTCTTCTTCTTCTTCTTCTTCTTCTTCTTCTCTTTCTTCTTTTTCTTCTCCTTCTTCTTCACCTTCTTCTTCTTCACCTTCTTCTTCTTCACCTTCTTCTTCTTCTCCTTCTCTTCTTCTTCTTCTTCTCTTTTCTCTTCTTCTTCTTCTCCTCCTTTTCTTCTACTTCTTATCCTTCCTTTTCTTCTCCGTCTTTTCCTTCTTCTTCTTCTCCATCTTCTTTTTCTCCTTCTTCTACTTCTCCTTCATCTTCTTTCCGTTCTTCTTCTTTTTCATCATATTCTTAATATTATTCTTGTTCATGTTCTTCTTATTCTTCTTCAACTTCTCCTTCTTCTTCTACTACTACATCTTCTTCTTCTTCTTCTTCTTTTCTTCTACTTCTTCATACTTTTTCTTCTACTACTTCTTCTTCTTCTTCTTACTTCTTCTTCTTCTTCTTCTTATTTTTCTTCTAATTATTCTTCCTCCTTTTCTTAATCTCCTTCTCCTTGTCCTTCTTTTTCCTCTTTTGTTCTTCCTCTTCTTCTTCCTCTTACTTCTTCTTCTTCTTCTTCTTCCTATACTTATTCTTATTCTTCATCTTTTACAACCACTACTGCTACTTCTTCTTCTTTTTCACCTTCTTTTCTCCTTTTTCTTTGCCTTCTTCTTCTTCTTCTTTATCATCTTCTTCTTTTTCTTCTTCTGCTTCTTTTAGTTCTTCTTGTTCTGCTTCTTCTTCTTTTTCTTCTTCTTCTTCTTCTGCTTCATCTTCTTCTTCTTCTTCTTCTTCATCTTCCTCCTCTTCTTCTTCTTCTTCTTCTTCTTCTTTGTCTTCTTCTTTTTCTTCTTCCTCTTATTCTTCATATTCTTCCTCTTCTTCTTCTACTTCTTCCTCTTCTTCTTCATATTCTTCCTCTTCTTCTTCTACTTCTTCCTCTTCTTCTTCTTCTTCTTCCTCTTCTTCTTCTACTTCTTCTTCTTCGTCTTCTTCTTCTTCTTCCTCTTCCTCTTCTTCTTCTTCTTCTTCTTCTTCTTCCTGTTCGTCTTCTTCGTCTACGTCTTCTTTTTCTTCTTCTTCTTCTTCTTCTTCTTTCCTATTATTATTATTATTATTATTATTATTATTATTATTATTATTTTTCTTCTTCTTCTTCTTCTTGTTCTTCTTCTTCTACTTCTTCTTCCTCTTCTTCTTCTTATTCTTACTCTTCTTCTTCTTCTTCTTCCTCATCTTCTTCTGCTTCTTCCTCTTTATCTTCTTCTTCTTCCACTTCTTCTTCTTCATCCTCTTCATCTTCTTCTTCTTCTTCCTCATCTCCTTCTCCTTCTTGTCCTTCTTCTCCTTCTTTTTCTTCTCCTCCTCCTCCTTCTTCTTCATCTCCTTCTTCTTCTTCTTCTTCTTCTTCTTCTGCTTCTTCTTCTTCTCCTTCTTCTTCTTCCACTTCTTCTTCTTCATCTTCTTCTTCTTCTTCTTCTTCTTCTTCTTCTTTTTCTTCCTCTTCATCATCATCATCTTCTTCTTCTTCTTTCACTTCTTCTTCTTCTTCTTCTTCTTCTTCTTCTTCTTCTTCTTCTTCTTTTTTCTTCTGCTTCTTCTTCTTCTTCTTCGTCTTCTTCTTCTTCTTCGTCTTCTGCTTCTTCTTCTTTTTCTTCTTCTTCTTCTTCTTCTTCTACTTCTTTTTCTTCATCTTCTTCCTCTTCATCATCATCATCATCATCATCATCTTCTTCTTCTTCTTCTTCTTCTTCTTCTTCTTCTTCTTTGTCTTCTTCTTACTCTTCTTATTCTTCCTCTTCTTCTTCATCTTCTTCTTCTTCTTCTTCTTCTTCTTCTTCATCTCCTTCTCCTTCTTCTAGTTCTTCTTCTTCTCCTCCATCTTCTTCTTCCACCTCTTCTTCTTCTTCTTCCTCTTCTTCTTCTTCCTTTTCATCTTCTACTACTACTACTACTACTACTTTTTCTTCTCCTCATTCCTCTTCACCATCTTCTTATTCTTCTTTTTTTTCTACTTCATCTTCTTCTTCTTCTTCTTCTTCTTCTTCTCCTTCTCCTTCTTCTAGTTCTTCTTCTTCTCCTCCATCTTCTTCTTCCACCTCTTCTTCTTCTTCCTTTTCGTCTTCTACTACTACTACTTTTTCTTCTCCTCATTCCTCTTCACCATCTTCTTATTCTTCTTTTTTTTTCTACTTCATCTTCTTCTTCTTCTTCTTCTTCTTTGCCTTCTTCTTCTCTTTCTTGCTTCTTCTTCTTCCTCTTCTCCTTCTTCTACATCTTCTTCTTCTTCTACTACTACTTCTTACTCTTCCTCTTCTTCTTCTTTTTTGTCTTTTTCTTTTTCTTCTTCTTCTACTTCTTCTTCTTCTTCTTCTTTTTTCTTCATCTTCTTTTTCTTCTTCTTCTTCTTTTTTCTTCATCTTCTTTTTCTTCTTCTTCTTCTTTTTCCTTCTTCTCCTTATGCCTCTTCCTCTTCTTCTTCCTCTTCTTCATCAATTTCTTCTTCTTCTTCTCCAACTTCTTCTTCTTCTTCTTCTTCTTCTTCATCATCATCATCATCTTCTTCTTCTTCTTCACCTTCTTCTTATTCTTCTTCATGTTCTGCTTCTTCTTTTACTTCTTCAACTTCTTCTTCTTCTTCTTCTACTTCTTCTTCAACTTCTTCTGCTTCCTCTTCTTCTTCTTCTTTTTCCTCTTCTTCTTCTTCTTCTTTTACTTCTTCTTCTCTTTCTCCTTCTTCTGCTTCTTGTTCTTCTTCCTCTTCTTCTTCTCTTCTTCCTCTTCTTCTTCTTCTTCTTCTTCTTCTTCTTCTTCTTCCTCTTCTTTTTCTCCTTCAACATCTTCTTCTTCCTGTTCTTCCACTTACTTCTTCTTTGTCTTCATCTTCGTCTTCTTATTCTTCTTCTTCATCTTCTTCTTCCTCTTCTTCTTCTTGTTGTTGTTGTTCTTCTTCTACTTCTTCATCATCTTCATCTTCTTCTTCTAATACTTCTCCTAGTTCTTCTTGTTCTTCTTCTTGTTTATCGCCATCATCATCTTCTTCTTATTATTCTTCTACTTCTTATTCTTCATCTTCATCGTCCTTTTCTCCTTCTTCTTCTCCTTATTCTTCTTTTTCTTCTTATTCTTCATATTCTTCCCATTCTTCTTCTTCTTCTTCTTCTTTTTCTTATTATTATTCTTCTTCTTCTTTTACTTTTCTTTATCATCATCATCAACATCATCACCATCATCATCATCATCTTCTTCTTCTTTTACTACTACTACTGCTGCTACAACTACTAGTTCTTCCTCTTCTCAAAATTCTTCTTCACCATCTTCTTCTTGTCCTACTTCTTCTTCTTAAATTTCTTCTGCTTCTTCTTCTTCTTTTTTTTCTGACTTCTTCTTTTTCATCTTACTTCTTCTTCTTCATCATCATCTTTTTCTTTTTCTACTTCATCTTTTTCTTCTTATTCTTATGCATATTCTTATTCTTCTTATTCTTGCTCCTCTTCCTCTTCTACTTCTTCATCATCATCTTCTTCTTATTCTTCTTCTTTATCATCATCTTCTTCTTTTTTTTCCAGTTCTTCTTCTATTTCTTCCTCTTTTTATTCTTCTTGTTCTTGTTCTTCTTCTTCTCCTTCTACTTCTTCTTCTTCTTCTTCTCCATCTCCTTCTTCTTCTTCTTCTCCTTCTTTTCTTCTAATTTTTATTCTTCTTCTTTTTCTTCTTTTTCTTGTTCTTCCTCTTCTTCTTCTTCTTCTTCTTCTTCTTATTCTTCTTCTTATTCTTATTATTATTCTTCTTATTCTCCCTTTTCTTCTTCATTTTCTTCTACTTCTTCTTCCTCCTCCTCCTCTTCTTCTTCTTCTTCTTCTACTACTACAACTACTATTACTACTACTACTACTACTACTACTACTTCTCCTTCTTATTCTCCTTCAACATCTTCTTCTTCTCCAACTTCTTTATTTTCTTCTTTCTCTTCTTTGTCTTCT
>JAIUJO010000185.1:272500-275000 GCA_023846275.1 Vanilla planifolia
CTCTCTTTCATTCTCTTTCTTTTTCTTCTTCTTCTTCTTCCTCTTCTTCTACTTCTGATGCGTCTTCTTCTTAATCATCTTCTCCTCCTTTTTGTACTTCTTCTTCTTCTTCTACTTCTCCTTCTTCTTCTACTTCTCCTTCTTCTTCTATTTCTACTTCTCCTTTACCTTCTTCTTCTTCTTCCTCTTCTTCTTGTTCTTCTTGTTCTTCTTCTACTCCTTTTTATTTTTCCTCTTACTCGTCTTCATATTCTTCATCTTCTTCTCCTCCTCCTCCTCCTCCTTCCTCTTCTTCATGTTTCACTTCTTCTCCAACTTCTTCTTCTTCTACTTCTTCTTCTGCAGGTGCTTATTCCTATTGTTCTCCTTCTTCTTCTACTTGTTATTTTTCTTTTTTTTCTTTTTTTTCTTTTTCTTGTCCATCTTCCTCTTCTTCTTCTTCTTCTTCTTCTTTATCTTCTTCCCCTTCTTCTCTCCTTCTTCCTCTTCTATTAATACTTCTTCTTCATCTTCTTCTTCATTTTTCTCTACTTCTTCTTCCTCGTCTTCTTCTTCTTGTTCTTCTTATTCTTTTTATTCTACTAATTTTCCTTCCTCTTCTTTTTTTTTCTTCCCCTTATTCTTTTCTTCTTCTTCAACTTCTAATTCTTCTTCTTCTTTTCCTTTTCTTGTTCATCTCCTTCTTCTTCTTCACCTTCTCCTTGTTCTTCTTCTCTTCTTCTTCTACTATTACTACTACAACTACTACTGCTACCTCTTCTTCTTCTTCTTCTCCTCCTCCTTGCACTTCTTCTCTTTCTTCTTCTTCTTATTCTTTTTCTTATTTTTCTTGTTCTTCTTTTACATCTCCTTATTCTCTTTAATTTTTGCCCTCTTTTTCTTCTTCTTCTTATCCTTCTTGCCCTTCTTTTTCTTCTTCTTCTTCTTTTTCTTCCTTTTCTTCTTCTTCTTCTTTCTCTACTTCTTCTTATTCTTCTTTTTTTCTTCTTCTTATTATTCTTTTTCTTCTTCTTCTTCCTCTTCTTTTCCTTATTTTTGTTCTTATTCATGTTCTTCTTTTTATTTTTCTTCTTCTTTTTCTTCTTCTTTTTCTACTTGTTTTCCTTCTACTTCCTTCTCCTCTTCTTCTTCTTCTTCTTCTTGTTCTTCTTCTTCTTCTTCCTCTTCTGCTTCTTCTTCCTCTTCTTCTTCTTTTTCTTATTCTTCATTTTCTTCTTCTTCTTCTTTTTCTCCTCTTCTTGTTCTTCTTCTCCTTCTTCTTCTTCTTCTTCTTCTTCCCCTGTTACTTCTTTTTCTTCTTTTTCTTCTTTTTCTTCTTCTTCCTCCTCTACTTCTTTTCCTTCTTATTATTTTTCTTCTTTTTTTTCTTCTACTTTTCCTTCTTCTTCTTCTTCTTCAACTTTTTCCTCTTCTTCTTCTTCCTCTCCATCTCCTTCATCTTCTTCTTCTTCTCCTACTTCCTCTTCTTGTCCTTCTTCCTCTTCTTCTTCTACTTCTTTGTCCTCTTCTTGTTCTTCATCTTCTTCAACTGCTTCCTCTTCTTCTTCTCATTTTTCTTCTTATTTCACTTCTTCATCTTCTTCTTCGCCTTCTTCCACTTCTCGTTCTGCTCCTTCTTCTTCTTCTTCTACCTCTTCCACTTCCTCTTCTACTTCATTTTCTACTTCAAGTTCATCTTCTTCTTCATCTTGTTTTTCTTCTTCTTCTTGTTCTTGTTCTTCTCCTCCTTCTTCTTCCTCTTCTTCTTCTTCTTCTACTTCTCCTTTTTTTTCTACTTCTTCTTCTTCTTCATTTTCTTCTTCTTCTCCTTCTTCTTATCATTAACTTTTAGTTCTTCTTCTTCTTCTTCTTCATCTTTTTCTTCTTGTTCTTTTTCTTCCTCATTTGTTTTCTTCTTCTCCTTCTTCTTCTTCTTCTTCTTCTTCTTCTTCTTCATTCTTAAATTCTTCTTCTTCTACTTTTACTACTACTATTACTACTTCTATTTGTTGTTCTTCTTCTTCTTCTTCCATTCCTTCTGCTTCTCCTTCTACTTCTCCTTCTTCTTCTTTTTCTTCCTCTTCTTCTACTTCTTCTTCTGCTCCTTCATTTTCCTTCTGTTCTTCTTCTTCTCCTTTTTCTTCTTCTTCATCTTTTTCTTCTTCTTCTTTGTCTTCTTCTTCTCCAACTTCTTCCTCTACTTCTTCTTCTTCTTCTCCTCCCCCTTCCCCTCCTTCCTCTTCTACTACAACTTCTTGTTCTTTTTCTTCTTTTTCTTCTTCTTCTTCTTCTTCTTCTTCTTCTCCTTCTTCTTCCTCCACTTCTTCCTGTTCTTCTTCTTCTTATTCTCTGTCTTTTTCTTTTTCTTCTACCACTACTTGTTCTTCACCTTCTTCTTCAACTTCTTCTTCTTCTTATTCTTATTCTTCTTCTCCTTTTTCTTCTACTTCTTCTTCTCCTTTTCTTCTTCCTCTTCTTCTTCTTCTTTTCTTTTTTTCTTTTTCTTCTTGTTCTTCTTCAT
>JAIUJO010000185.1:280000-284941 GCA_023846275.1 Vanilla planifolia
TCTTCTTCTTCTTCTTTTCCTTCGTCTTCTTCTTATTCTTCTTCTTTTTCTTCTTTTTCTTCTTCTTCTTCTTCAAATTTTCTTCTTCTTCTTCCTCTTCTCCTTCTACTTCTTCATCTTCTTCTTCCTTCTCCTTTTACTCTTCTTTTTTTCTTCTTTTTCTTCTTGTTTTTCTTCTTTTTAATCTTCTCCTTCTTCTTCTTCTTCTTCTTCACCTTCTTCTTCTTTTCAATCTTCTCCTACTTCTTCTTCAACTTCTTCTTCATCTTCTTCTTCTTCTTCTTGTTCTTATTTTTCTTTTTTTGTAGTTCTTCTTCTACTCCTTCTTCTTCTTCTTTTTCTTCTTCTTCCTCTTCTACATCTTGTTGTTGTTCTTCTTCTATTCCTTCTTGTTCTTCTTCTTCTTCATTTCCTCCTCCTCCTTTTTCTTCTTCTTCTCCATCTAATTCTACTACTACTTCTTCTTCTTCTGCTCTTACTTCATTTTCTTCTTCTTCTTCTTCTCGTTTTTCTTCTTCTTCTTCTTGTCGTTCTCCTTCTTCTTCTTCTTCTTAATCTTTGTTTTCTTCTTTCTCCTCCACTTCTTCTTTTAACTCTGTTTCTTTTTCTTCTTTTACTTTTATTTCCTCTACTTCTTTTACTTCTTTTTATTTTTCTTCTCCTACTTTCTCTTCTTCTTCTTATTCTTCTGCTTCTTCTGCTTCTTTTTCTTCCTCTTCTTCTACTTCGTCTTCTTCGTCTTCTTCTTCTTCTACTTCGTCTTCTTCGTCTTCTTCTTCTTCTTCTTCTTCTTCTTCCTCTTCTTCCTCTTCCTCTTCCTCTTCTTCCCCTTCTTCTTCTCCTTCTGCTTCTTCTTCTTCGCATTTTTTTCTCTTCTTTCTATTCTTTCTCTACTCCTTTTTCTTGCTCTTTCTCTTCTTCTACTACTACTTCTTCTTCTCATCTTCTTCTTGTTCTTCTTCTTCTTCTTTTTCTTCAACTTCTTCTTCTTCTTCTTCTCCTTCTTTAATTCATCGTCCTCTTCCTCTTCTCCTTTTCTTTCGTCTTCTTCACTTATTTCTTCATCTTCTTCTTCTTATTCTTCTTCTTCTTCCTCTTCCCTTTCTTCTTCTTCTTCTTCTTCTTCTTCCTCTTCCACTTCTTTCTCTTCTTCTTCTTCTACTTTTTATTCTTCTTCTTCTCCTTCTTTTTCTTCTTCTCCTTATCCTTCTTCTTCTTCTTCTTCTACTACTTCTTCTTCATCTTCTTCTACTTCTCCTCCTCCTCCTCCTCATCTTTCTTCTTCTTCTTTTTATTCGAATACTTCTTTTTCTTCTTCTTTTTCTTCTTCTTCTTCTTTATGCCCTTCTGCTCCTTCTTCTTCTTCTTTTTCTTTTTCTTCTTTTTCTACATCTTCTTCTTCTTCTTCTTCTTCTCCTTCCCCTTCTTCTTCTTCCTCTTCTTCTTCTTCTTCTTCTTCATCTTATCCTTGCTCTTCTTCTTCTTCTACTACTACTATGACTACTCTATCTTCTTCTTCTTCTTCTTCTTCGTTTTCTTCTCCTTCTTATCCTTCTTCTTATTCTTCTTCTACTACTACTCTATCTTCTTCTTCTTCTTCATTTTCATCCTTTTCTTCTCCTTCTTCTTCATTTTCATCCTTTTCTTCTTCTTCTTCCCCCCTATTCCTCTTCTTCCTCTTCTTCCTCTTCATCATCTTCTTCTTCTTCCTTTTCTTCTTCTTTTTATTCTTCTTCTTTTCCTTCTTCCTCTCTTTTTTCTTTTTCTTGTTCTTCTTCTTCTTCTTCTTTAACTTCTTCTGCTTCTTCTTCTTCTTCTTCTTCTTCTTCTTCTTCTGCTTCTCCTTCTCCCCCTCCTTATTCTTCCTTTTCTCCTTCTCATTCTTCTTGTTCTTCTTCTTCTTCTCTTTCCCTTCTTCTTCTTCTTGTTATTCTTCTTCTTCTTCTTCTTCTTCCTCATCTTCTCTCACTTCTTCCACTTCTCCTTCTTTTTCTTTTCATTCTTCTTCTTCTTCTTCTTCTTCTTCTTCTTCTTCTTCCTCTTCTTCTTCTTCTTCTTCTACTTTTTCTCCTTTTATTCTTCTTCTTTTTCTTCTTCATCTCTTTTTCCTTCTTCTTCTACTTTTTCTGGCTCCACTTCTTCTTCTTCTTCTTCTTCTACTTCCTCTTCTTCCCCTTCTTTTTCTTTTTCTTTTTCTTCTTCTTCTTCTTCTTCTTCTTCCACTTCTTCTTCTTCTTCTTCTTCTTCCTCTTCTTCCTCTTCCCCTTCTTCTTCTTCTTCTTCTTCTACTTCCTCTACTTCTCCTTCTTCTTCTTGTTCTTGTTCTTATTCTTTTTCTCCTCTTCTTGTTGTTCTTGTTCTTCTCCTTCTTCAGCTTCTTTTTCTCCCTCTTCTACTGCTTGTTCTTCTTCTTCTTCTTCTCCTTCCTCTTCTTCTCCTTCTCCCTCTTCTTCTTCTTGTTCTCCTACTACTTCATCTTCTTCATCTTCATCTCCTTCTTCTTGTTCTTCTACTTTTTCTTCTTCTTTTCTTCTCCTTCTTCTTCTTCCTCTTCTTCTTCTTCAACAAGTGGATCTCCATCCTCTTCTTCTTCTTCTTTTTCTTCTCCTTCTTCCTCTTCATCTTCTTCTTTTCCTTCTTGTTCTTCTTCTTCTTCTTCCTCTTTTTTTCTCCTTTTCTTCTTGTTCTACTTCTTTTTATTCACCTTCTTCTTCTTCTTCACCTCCTTATTTTTCTTCGTCTGCTTCTTCCTTCAATTCTAAATCCTCTTCTACTTCTTTTCCTTTGTTTACTTCTTCTTCTTCTTCTTTTTGTAGTTCGTTTCCTTCTTCTTCTTCTTTTTTTCTGCTTCTTCTTCTTCATGTTCTTGCTCTTCTTCACCTTCCTCTTCTTCTTCTTCTTCTTCTTCTTCTTCTTCTTCTTCTCCTTCTCCTTCTTCTTCTTCTTCTTCCTTTTCTTCTTCTATTTCTACTTCTTCTTCTTCTTCTCCTTTTTCTTGTTCTTCCTCTTCTTCTTCTTCTTTTTCTCCTTTTTCTCTTCTTCTTCTTCTTCTTCTTCACTTTTTCTTCTTCTTCTTCTTCTTATTCCTCTTCTTCTTCTTCTTCTTCTTATTCTACTACAACTTCTTCCCCTTCTTTTTCTTTTTCTTGTTCTTCCTCTTCTTCTTCTTTTTCTTCTTCATCTCCTTCTCCATCTCCTTCTTTTTCTTCTTCTTCTTCTTCCTCTTCTAAATTCTTCTTCTTCTTCTTTCTCTACTTCCTCTTCCTTTTCTTCTTCTTCTTCTTTTTCTTCTTCTTCTTCCTCTACTTCTCCTTCTTCTTCTTGTTCTTGTTCTTGTCCTTTTTTTCCTCTTCTTGTTGTTTTGCTTCTCCTCTTTCTTTATCTTATTCTTCTCCCTCTTCTACTACTTGCTCTTCTTCTTCTTTTCCTTCTTCTTCTTCTTCTTCTACCTCTTCTCCTTCTTCTCCTTCTTCTTCTCCTTCTCCCTCTTCTTCTTCTTGTTCTCTTACTACTTCATCTCTTCTTCTTCTTCTCATTCATCTTCTTCTCCTACTTCTTCTTCTTCTTCTTTTCTTCTCCTTCTTTTTCTTCCTCTTTTTCTTCTTAAACATCTGGTTCTCCTTCCTCTTCTTCTTCTTTTTCTTCTCCTTCTTCCTCTTCATCTTCTTCTTTGACTTCTTCTTCTTCTTCCTCTTCGTTCTCTTCTTCTTCTCCTTTTCTTCTTGTTCTACGTCTTTTTATTCACCTTCGTCTTCTTCTTCTCCTTTTCTTCATGTTCTTATTCTTGTTCTTCCTCTTCTTCTTCTCCTTCTTCTTCTTCTTCTTCTAATTCTTCTTCTACTTTTACTTCTTCTTCTCCATCTTCGTATTCTTCTTCTTCTTCTTATTATTATTATTTTTTCTCTTCTACATATTCTTCTTGCTCTTCTTCTTCTCCCTTTTCTTCTTCATCTTCTTCTTCTTCTTCTCCTTCTTCTTCTTCTTCTTCTTCTTCTTCTCTTACTCGTTGTTCTTCTTTTTAATCTTCTCCTCCTCTTTCTTTTTCTTTATCTTCTTCATCTTCTTTGTCTCCTCATTCTCTCTATCATTCTCTTTCTTTTTCATCTTCTTCTTCTTCCTCTTCTTCTTCTTCTGATGTGTCTTCTTCTCCTTCTTCTCCATCATCTTCTCCTCCCTTTTGTACTTCTTCTTCTTCTTATTCTTCTTCTTCTTCTACTTCTCCTTCTTCTTCTACTTCTATTTCTCCTTTGCCTTCTTCTTCTTCTTTATCTTCTTCTTATTCTTCTTGTTCTTCTTCTACTCCTTTTTCCTTTTCCTCTTACTCGTCTTTTTATTCTTCATCTTCTTCTTCTCCTCCTCCTCCTCCGTCTTCCTCTTCTTCATGTTTGACTTCTTCTCCAAATTCTTCTTCTTCTACTTCTTCTTCTTCTACTGGTGCTTATTCCTATTGTTCTCCTTCTTCTTCTACTTGTTCTTTTTCCTCTTTTTCTTCTTCTTCTTCTTCTTCTTCTTCTTCTCCTCCTCCTTCTTGTCCATCTTCCTCTTCTCCTTTTTCTTCTTCATCTTCTTCCCCTTCTTCTCTCCTTCTTCCTCTTCTATTAATACTTCTTCTTCTTCTTCTTCTTCTTCATCTTCCTCTACTTCTTCTTCTTCTTCTTCTTATTCCTTTTATTCAACAACTTTTCCTTCTTCTTTTTTTTCTTCCCCTAATTCTTTTCTACTTCTTCAACTACTAATTTTTCTTCTTCTTTTCCTTTTTCTTGCTCTTCTTCTTCTTCTTCTTCACCTTCTCCTTGTTCTTCTTCTCTTCTTCTTCTACTACTACTACTACAACTACTACTACTACTACCTCTACTTCTTCTTCTTCTCCTCCTCCTTGCACTTCCCTTTCTTATTCTTCTTTTTCTTTTTCTTATTTTTCTTGTTCTTCTTTTACTTCTT